>CAUYON010141024.1:0-22053 GCA_963573935.1 Arctocebus calabarensis
CACCTCCCAGGTAGCTGGGACTACAGGCGCCCGCCACAACGCCCGGCCATTTTTTGGTTGCAGCCATCATTGTTGTTTGGCGGGCCCTGGGGCTGGATTCGAACCCGCCAGCTCAGGTGTACGTGGCTGGTGCCTTAGCCCATTGAGCCACAGGCGCCGAGCCCATCAAGTTTTATATAATGTTAAATTAATCTATAGCCTTTTATGACTCAGGCTATGAAAAAGATTAATCTAGATACACTTTTGATTTAAAAAGCTGGTTGATGATATTAATGAATTACATGTATTTGTCTTTTACCTGGAATAGAAATATTAAAAAATTTATAATGTATCACTGTTACCTGCCATGCATTTTTGATAGTCGCTGTTTTACTTTATACTTTTTATCTATTTTTATTAGCTTATTGCATGGAAATAAGGTGACCTACCGAGCATTTAAAAATTGCTAAAATTATTTTGTGTTGCTATGGGCTTTTTGTTGAAGTATTTGTACATTGGCCATGATTTTTCTGTGTGTTTGCCATTCATATTAATTGCATATATATATATATGCTCCAGGCAAAGATAAGAAAGGAAGCTGCAATCTCTCTCGTGTGGACAGTACAACTTGCCTTTTCCCTGTTGAAGAAAAAGCAGTGGAATATTACTTTGCTTCTGATGCGAGGTGAGTTTCCTTAGTTGATAGAGAATTTTAGTAAAACTAACTATACTATAGGAAATTGAGAAGTCGTTTTATATAAATGTAATTATACTATATAAAGGAACTTAAGTATAGGTAACCCTTTTAAAGAAGGGGTTATGAAAATACTTTTACTTCAGAGCACATAGGTCAGTTTGCTAAGAAGAACACATATATTCTGAAACTTGTTCTGTTGTATTTATTTTAGAGCTCTTGTGTTTTTTCCTTCATCTTGCAGGAACCTTACCTAGGTTTTGTGCACAGGAGAGCTTTTAGACTGGGGAGTAGACTGGCTTATTCTACCAAATATGTTATAGTTGCTAAACTGTTGTAGTTTTAGTCTAATGTGGACTTCTATTTAACATTTAGAATTGATTTTTAGTATAATCCCTTTTAGAAAGGAATTGTACAAGACAAGAACATTTTGGGAGAAAATCTAGTGGAATGTGTAGAAGCATTTATAAATGGAATTGTAATAGTAATAAGGATAAAATGAAATTGCTCACATTGCCAGCAAGTATTTGAGTCATTCACTGTGCCTGAAAATAAGAGGAAATAATAAAAATTAGAAGTGACATTAAAGACTTCATAGAATGTATTATCTCAGTGGGAAACCATGCTTCATTGTTTTTTTTTTTTGAGACAGAGCCTCAAGCTGTCACCCTGGTTAGAGTGCTGTGGCATCACAGCTCACAGCAACCTCCAATTCCTGGGCTCAAGCGAGTCTCTTGCCCCTGCCTCCCAAGTAGCTGGGACTACAGGCACCCACCACAACACCCGGCCATTTTTTGTCTGCAGCCATTATTGTTGTTTGGTGGGTCCGGGTTGGATTCAAACCCGCCAGTTCAGGTGTACGTGGCTGGAGCCTTAGCCTGTTGAGCCACAGGCGCTGAACCGCCCAGCTATTTTTTGATGCATTTTGGTCAGGGCCAGGTTTGAACCTGCCACCCTCAGTATATGGGGCTGGCACCCTACTCCCTGAGCCATAGGTGATGCCCTATTTTTTTTTTTTTTTTTTGCAGTTTTTGGCCAGGGCTGGGTTTGATCTCACCACTTCCGGCATATGTTTCATTATAGTATGGAGCGTACTGCATACTTTTTTCCCCCATTCTTGAGATACTTTACTAAAAAGAATATGTTTCATTTCCATCCAGGTAAATATAAAAGATGTAAAGTCTCCATCCTTTTTATGGCTGCATAGTATTCCATGGAATACATATACCACAATTTGTTAATCCACTCATGGGTTGATGGAGTTTTTCTATTTTTAGTTAGAGATGGGGTATCACTCTTCCTCTGGCTAGTCTCCAGCTCTCAAGCCCAAGCAATCTACCCACCTCAGCCTCCAAAGGGCTAGATTATAGGTGTGAGCCCACCGCACCTAACAAAAGGGAGTATTTTTTTTTACTATTTAATACTTTCAGCACATTATAAAGGGTATAAAAATACATAAGTTGCATCCTTGTCCTCAAATAGTACTTAATCTAATCAAAGGAGTAATGAAGGTATATAAATCCCAATAGTACAGGACAGGTGACAGTAATTATGCTAGAGAAGAATAAAGAGCTTTCACGAGTCCATTCTGGATGTTGAAAATGCTTAGTGAAATAAATGGGCTGGCTTAGACATATGGAGAAGAGAAGGTTGAGAGTTTTTCAGGGATTGTAAATAGGAGTTCAATGTGTCCACTGCATGCAGGCTACACTACCATTTCTCAAGTCTGACTATAATCCAAACTTGTCTCTGGCAAGGCTTGGTTGCTTGTGCTTTTATAATCCTAGCACTCTGGGAGGCTGAGGTGAGACTACTGCTTGAGCTCAGGAGTTTGAGATCAGCCAGGTATAGTGGCTCAAACCTGTAATCCTAGCACTCTGGGAGGTTGAGGCAGGAGGATTGCTTGAATCTAGTTAGGCTGATGCCAGTGCACTCTAGCCTGGGGGCAACAGAATGAGACTCTGTCTCAAAATAAATAAATAAATAAATAAATAAACAAACAAACAAACAAACAGCCTGGCATCATGCAGGGCATCTGTAGTCCTAGCTATTTGGGAGGCTGAGGCAAGAGAAGTGTTTGAAACCAGGAGTTTGAGGTTGCTCTGAGCTAGGCTGACACTCTAGCACTCTATCCTGGACAACAGAGTGAGACTCTGTCTCAAAACAAAAACAAAAACTCATCTCTATGGCTTTTTCAAAATTCAGATGTCTGAGCCCAAATCCCTTACCCATTGGATCTGAATGTGAGGAAGCAGGGTCGAAGAACTTTTTAGTTTAAGCATTCTGATGTGCAGTCAGGATTCAGAACCACAGAGATAAAAGGAGAAGTACTTGCAGAAATATACATTGACAAATAAGATATTCAGAGGCTTGAGAAATTAATAATAATCTGTTCTGTTTTTGCCCTAGAGCAGAAAAGTTACCGTTCAGTTACTTAGTATGACAAACTAAGAAATACCAAGTTCCTTGCTTTCCTCCATCCTTTTATTCTGATTTTTCTCAAATGTGGTGACCGTGAAACAGATTGACCTAAAAGAGAACCCAGAAGTACAAAAGTTATACATTGACAAAAGTATGATTATTTTAAATATATAAATGTAGAGATAAAATATATATCATCAGACATTGTTATTTTGATTTGCATATTAAATGCCATTGGATGTAAGACATATGTTGTGGTACTTGCTACTGATATCTGTTAAAAATATGGATCTGGAATTTTATACTGGCTTTTTTTTTTTTTTGGTAGAGACAGAGTCTCACTTTATCGCCCTTGGTAGAGTGCCATGGCGTCACACAGCTGACAGCAACCTCCAACTCCTGGGCTTAGGCAATTCTCTTGCCTCAGCCTCCGGAGTACCTGGGACTACAGGCGCCCGCAACAACGCCTGGCTATTTTTTGTTTTTGCAGTTCGGCCAGGGCCGGGCTTGAACCACACTCGGTATATGGGGCCATCGCCCTACTCACTGAGCCACAGGCGCCACCCTATACTGGCTTTTTAATTCTGAGAAATTTTCCATAATGGTGTTTCTTCACCTGCAAAATAGCTTTGTTTGTTTTATAATCTGTCTCTCTCATGAAATTAGGACAGTGGGGAACATATTGCAAGTCTTCTGTAATGTTTCATAATAAATAAATGAATAAAGGTGAGAGCAAAGCAGATTTAGGAAGGTCAGGCCAATAGTCCTGGGAGTAATTAAGCATAGGGAGCAGACCAGTAATGAAGTGATTGAGACTGTTCAGTTTCATCCTGGATGAAGATGGGTTAGAGAAATGGGAAGGATGGAATAGCCTTTGTATAATCTTACTTAGGAAACAGAAGTAAGATAGACAGATAGATTTATAGTACATTGATTTACCTGAAACAAAAGTTCACTTTTTTTTTTTTGAGATAGAGCCTCAAGCTGTAGCCCTGGGTAGAGGCTGTGGCTTCACAGCTCACAGCAACCTCCAACTCTTGGGCTCAAGCGATTCTCCTGCCTCTACCTCCCAAGTAGCTGGAAGTACAGGCACCCACCACAACACCCAGCTATTTTTTGGTTATAGTTGTTGTTTGGCAGGCCCAGGTTGGATTCAAACCCACCAGCTCAGGTGTATGTGGCTAGTGCCAAGCCAAAAGTTCACATTTTCTATGCTTTTTTTCACTAACAAACAATTATTAGTTCTTTCCTGGTATCTTGTTTGAATGAGCAGGATGGAAGGGCATTGAAAGAGAAACATTCTTACATATGTAGAGGACATGTTTTTATTTTATTTTTATTTTTATTTTTTTAAGGCTAGTCAAGTGAAGCAGTGGGAGTGGAGAAGGAACTAAAGGAATCTGTAACTGGCTGTGATCAATTAGTTGTAAACACCACTGCACTCGGGACATGTTTTTATTGTAGCAAAATGGGACTGACCTAAATAGACAACTGACCTTGTAATCTAATTGTAAGAAAAAAAAAGAAGGGCCACAGACCAACTCTTCAACAATTAAGTAGTCATAGTTTGAGGAAACAACTATATTTTAATTCGTTCTATACAACTATATTTTCATAGACTCCATTTAGCACTAGAATAATTTTTTTTTTTTTTTTTTTTTTTTGCAGTTTTTGGCTGGAGCCAGGTTTGAACCCACCACTTCCTGTATATGGGGCAGGCGCCCTACTCCTTGAGCCACAGGTGCCACCAGAAAGAACAATATTTATAGCACAAAAATGACAATATACTTAATTTACTAAGTCATTCTAATGCTCAATTTTACTTCTATCTGGAAGCATTACAAGACTATCTAGAAGAGACAGATTTAAAAAAGCAGAAAATCACAAAATCAAATTGACTTTTTAAATTTTTTGATAAATTTGGACATCTTTTTTTTTTTTTTGAGACAGAGCTTCAAGCTGTCACCCTGAATAGAGTGCCATGGCATTATAGCTCACAGCAACCTCCAATTCCTGGGCTCAAGCGAGTCTCCTGCCTCTGCCTCCCAAGCAGCTGGGACTACAGGCGCCCGCCACAATGCCCAGCCATTTTTTGGTTGCAGCCATCATTGTTGTTTGGCCAGCCCAGGCTGGATTCGAACCCGCCAGCTCAGGTGCACGTGGCTGGCGCCTTAGCCTGTTGAGCCATAGGCGTGGAGCCACGGACATCTTTTTTTTGTAGACTTAGCATAGAGATATGAGATAGAGACAATTTCCATGAAATTGGTTACACACATATTACAAAAAGATTCTATGATCCCTTTATGTTTACTTATAAGTTATAAATGCTGAAATATTCCTGTTGTCTGTCAGTGATCAAATGACTGCAATATTGGCTGGAACTTCTGTTTATGAGATTATCCTCTCAATTCTCTATCTGTGAAATGGATTGGTAACACTCAGATCGCGTTGGAGTTCCTACTTCATAGTTTCAGTGTTATCTGTAGCCAAGCTGAGGTCCTGTTATCTTCTCAGTATCCAGAGTCCCTAAATTCTTTCTTCAGCCATCCTTGAAAGTGATCTAATTGAATTGTAAAAGAAACACACATATTTGTGAAAAGCTCAGTTTATGTGGGGTTTTTCTGCTACGTGATCAACTGGGACTTCCTTGCATGTAGGTAATTGTTAGAATTGGGATCTTTAGGACCTCACTTCTGTTTAAAACACTCAATTTGTCATACAGGCCTCTTTACTTGGGTGAAGCAGCCCCAGCTACCCCCACTCCCCCAGGTAGTATACTATGTGAGGAAAACAGCATTTTGCTGCCTTACACAATTTGGCCCCCTAATTTTGATACATATTTAAGTTTGGAGTAGTTTTAAAGGCAAAGAAAAATGCTGCAGTGGATCTGCGGATGAAATAGAGCAGTATAGTTTAGGCTCCTCCTGGTGGCCACAAGGAGTCGGTAGAATAATTCGCAGAAATACAATTCTGCCAACCCTTCTCTTTTTTTTTTTCTTTTTTTTTGTAGAGACAGAATCTTACTTTATTGCCCTCGATAGAGTGCCATAGCGTCACAGCTCACGGCAACCTCTAACTCCTGGGCTTAGGTGATTCTCTTGCCTCAGCCTCCCGAGTAGCTGGGACTACATGCGCCCACCACAACGCCCAGCTATTTTTTTGTTGCAGTTGGGCCGAAGCTGAGTTCGAACCCACCACCCTCGGTATATGGGGCTGGCACCTTACTCACTGAGCCACAGGCACTGCCCCCCAACCCTTCCCTTTGTTAAAGTCTCCTTAAGCAGATGTCCTTTTCTTTTTTTTTTCTATTTTGACAGAGTCTCACTCTGTCACCTGGGTATAGTGCTGTGGCATCATAGCTCACTGCAAGCTCAAACTCTTGGGTTCAAGCGATTCCCTTGCCTTAGCCTCCCACGTAGCTGGCACTACAGTGACAATCACATGGCTGAAAATCACATGGCCCTTATTCTCCCTCATGCTTGGGCTGGTCTTGAACTCCTGAATCAGGTAATCCAACTGCCTCGGCCTCTCAGAGTACTAGCATTACAGGCATGAGTCACTGTACCCGATAAGTAGATGTCCTATTGAATAATTCTATCGTTAGAGAACAGAACTTTAAGACTTTTGTTTTGGGTTCCAGAATCCTATCCTGAAAGTGGGAGTAATATTAAAACTTTATTTATTTATTTTTGAGACAGAGTCTCAAGCTGTGGCCCTAAGTAGAATGCCATGGCATCTTAGCTCACAGCAACCTCCAAACTCCAAATTAGGCTCAAGCAATCCTCTTGCCTCAGTTTTTTCTTTTCTTTCTTTTTCTTTTCTTTTTTTTTTTTTTTTTTAGACAGAGCCTCAAGGTGTCACCCTGGATAGAGTGCCATGGCATTACAGCTCACAGCAACCTCCAATTCCTGGGCTCAAGTGAGTCTCCTGCCTCTGTCTCCCAAGTAGCTGGAACTACAGGCGCCCGCCACAACGCCCGGCCATTTTTTGGTTGCAGCCGTCATTGTTGTTTGGTGGGCCCAGGCTGGATTCGAACCCGCCAGCTCAGGTGTACGTGGCCGGCGCTTCAGCCCGTTGAGCCACAGGCGCCGAGCCTTTGTTTTAAGAGACAGAGTCTCACTTTGTCGCCCTTGAAAGAGTGCAGTGGTGTCACAGCTCACAGCAATCTCCAGCTCTTAGGCTTAGGCGATTGTTTTGCCTCAGCCTCCCCAGTAGTTGGGACTACAGCTGCCCATCACAAAGCCCTGCTATTTTTTTGTTGCAGTTTGGCTGGGGCTGGGTTCAAACCTGCCACCCCCAGTATATGATGCCAGAGCCCTACTTACTGAGCCACAGGCGCTGCCCAGTTTTTTCTTTTTTTTTTTGGTAGAGACAGTGTATGTGTGTGGGTCTTCCTTTTACTCAGGCTGGTCTTGAACTTGTGAACTCAAGCACTCACCTCCAGCCTTCCAGAGTGCTAGGATTACAGACCTGAGCCACAGCGCCCACCCCCCACCATTCTTTAAGAATAAATTAACTTAAGGTTAAAAGTAATTTTGTGACTTTATAAACTTTTAAATTGTTTTAGCTTTATAACTTTTTTTTTATTTTTTATTTTGAGACAGAGCCTCAAGCTATCACCCTGGACAGAGTGGCGTGACATCACAGCTCACAGCAACCTCTAACTCCTGGGCTCAAGCAAGTCTCTTGCCTCAGCCTCCCAAGTAGCTGGGACTACAGGTGCCCGCCACAAAGCCCGGCCATTTTTTGGTTGCAGCCACCATTGTTGTTTGGCAGGTCCAGGCTGGATTCGAACCCGCCAGCTCAGGTGTATGTGGCTGGCGCCTTAGCACATTGAGCCACAGGCGCTGAGCCTATAACTTTTTTTTTTTTTTTTTTGAGACAGAGCCTCAAGCTGTCACCCGAGAGAGAGTGCCATAGCATCACAGCTCACAGCAACCTCCAATTCCTGGGCTCAAGTGAGTCTCCTGCCTCTGCCTCCCAAGTAGCTGGGACTATAGGCACCCGCCACAATGCCCGGCCATTTTTTGGTTGCAGCCGTCATTGTTGTTTGGCGGGCCCGGGCTGGATTTGAACCCACCTGCTCAGGTGTACGTGGCTGGTGCCTTAGCCCGTTGAGCCACAGGCGCCATGCCTATAACTTTTCAATAATAGTTGAAAACACAAACACATACAACTGTACATTTTATATATATTTATTCTTTAAGCTTTTTTTTTTTTTTTTTTTTTGAGACAGAGTCTCATTTTGACATCCCGGGTAGAGTGCTGTGGGTCACAGCTCATAGCAACCTCAAACTCTTGGGCTCAAGCATTTAAATTGGGTGCATAAATATTTAAAATTGAAATGTCTTCTTGTTTTTTTCCCTTAACCAATATGAAGTGACTATCATCTTTTTTAACTTTAATTTTATTGTCATCCACATGTATCTGAGAATAAAATTGCAACTCTTTTCTTCTGAGTTCCGTTTGCCTGAAAAATTGACTTCCAACCCTTAACTCTGAGTTTTAATTTGTCTTTTGACATAAAGTGTGTTTCCTGCAGACAGCAAATAGATGGCTTGTGTTTTTTAACCCAATCAGCCAATCTATGCCTCTTCAGTATGGAATTCAAGCCATTAACATTCATTGAGATAATTGATAAGCGTAGCATTCTATTCATCATATTTTGTGAAAGTCCGTTGGTTAGTTTTGTCTTTTGCATCATTGGGGAAACTAGGCTTTGTCCTATATTTTCTGGGTGTTTACTTTGCTAAAGGTTTATTGTGATGGTCAGTATGTAGGACAGGTTGAAATATTTCCTGTAAAACTGGTCTTGTGACAAATTTCCTCAATGTTTTCATATCAATAAAAGACTGGATGTCTCCATCAATTTTAAAGCTTAGCTTGGTGGGGTATAGAATTCTGGGCTGGAAATTGTTCTGTTTAAGTAGGTTAAAGATAGATGACCACTGTCTTCTGGCTTGAAAAGTGTCATTAGAAAGGTCTGTGGTCACCCTGATAGGTTTGCCCCTGTAGGTCAGTTGGCGCTTACTCCTGGCAGGTTGAAAGATCTTTTCTTTTGTCTTGACTTTAGATAAATTCATCACAATGTGCCTTGGAGAAGTTCTATTTGATTTGAGGTGACCAGGGGACCAATATCCCTCTGAAAGGAGCATGTCAGAATCTTTGGTGATATTTGGGAAATTTTCATTTATAATATTCTCTAGAATGACTTCCATTCCTCTGGGGCATTCTTCTTCTCCTTCAGGGATACCTATAACTTGTATGTTTGAACCCTTCATAAAGTCCCATTAATTCTGTCAGTGAACGTTCTGCTTTCTCTCTCTTCTTTTCAGCCTCTTTAACTATCTGAGTAGTCTCAAGAGCCTTATCCTCTACCTCTGAGATTCTTTCTTCTGCGTGATATAATCTGTTGTTGATACTTTCTATTTCATCATTAAGTTCCCTAATTGACTGCTTCAGTTCCTTCAGCTCTGCTATATCCTTTTTATATTCTTCATATTGTTTATCTCTTATTTGATTCTGTTTTTGAATTTCCTTTTGGTTATTATCCACTTTCTCAGCAATTTCTTTCATTACTTTTTGATTGTTTTCCACTTTCTCAGCAATTTCCTTTATTATTTTCATTATCTGTATTTTAAATTCCCCTTCTGTCATTTCTTTTTTTTTTTTTTTTGAGACAGAGCCTCAAGCTCTCACTCTGGATCGAGTGCTGTGGCATCACAGCTCACAGCAACCTCCAATTCCTGGATTCAAGCGAGTCTCTTGCCTCTGCCTCCCAAGTAGCTGGGACTACAGGCGCCCGCCAAAACGCCCAGCCATTTTTTGGTTGCAGTCATCATTGTTTGGCCGGCCAGGGCTGGATTCGAACCCGCCAGCTCAGGTGTACATGGCTGGCGCCTTAGCCCGTTGAGCCACAGATGCTGAGCCCCTTCTGTCATTTCCAACATTCCTTTATAGAGGAATCTTCTGTGGTAGCTATCTCACAATCCCTAGAAGGGGTTACTCTAGCCTGGGATTTCATGTTGCCAGTATTTTTCTGCTGATTCTTCCTCATGAGTGCTTTCTTGTATCTGTTTCCTTACCCTAATTTTCCTTTCACTTCTTCTTGCTCTTTAAGTTACTGTAGTGCTGGCGTAAAGTTTTAATGAGTCCTTTTGGTGGAAGACCAGAAGGATGAAAAAATTGAAGAGCAAGGGGCGGCTCCTGTGGCTCAGCGAGCAGGGCGCCGGCCCCATATACTGAAGGTGGCGGGTTCAAGCCCGGCCTCCGCGGAACTGCAAAACAAAAAAATAGCCAGGCGCTGTGGCGGGCGCCTTTTGTCCCAGCTACTAGGGAGGCTGAGGCAAGAGAATCGCTTAAGCCCAAGAGTTGGAGGTTGCTGTGAGCAGTGTGACGCCACGGCACTCTACCCAGGGCGATAAAGTGAGACTCTGTCTCTACAAAAAAAAAAATAAAATAAAATAAAAAAAAAATTGAAGAGCAAGAAGGGAAAAAAGATTTAAAGAAGAGAGAGAAAGAAAAGAGGGTAAGTAGGCTCAGCGCCTGTGGCTCAACGGGCTAAGGCACCAGCCAGGTACACCAGCCGGGCTAAGGCACCAGCCAGGTACACCTGAGCTGGCGGGTTCAAATCCAGCCCAGGCCCACCAAACAACAATGGTGGCTGCAACCTAAAAAAAAAAAAAAAAAGAGGGTAAGTAAAAGGAAATGTTGACAAAAAGAAGAGAGGCACTGAAAGAGAGAAACAGGAGAAATATAGGTGTGTAGTAGGGTACTAGGGCCCAACCTTGAAGACCTCCAAACTGTGGGGGTGCTGGGTTGGGTGATTTCCTTGAGGACAACAGCTCTTTGCCAGCCAACTCAGACACAATACCCCACCTCCACAAGGTAGAGAGGAAAGACAAAAATACTGTGACTCGAACCAAAACAAACAAGCAAAAATCCTTAAGGGATAAAATTGGGGGCGGGGGATAATAGGGACAAAAACACTAGCAAAAATGAAATTCTAATTGTTCAAGAAGGCAAAAATGGAAGATTGTATTTAAACTAGGATGGTGAAAACAAAAAAAAAAGAAAAAATGCCAAGGAAAAATGTTGAAATTAAAAAAAAAGAAAAACAAAAAACAACAACAAAAAAACCAAAACCAAAACCAAAAACCTTACAACCAAGCAACCAAACAGTATATATGTCTTGCTAAGTATTGCCCGGGCAACAGGTGATCTTCTGAGGTATGAGATGTTAATCACAATGTGATACAGCTGTACGAGATGGGGACTGGAGGCCTCTGCTGATTACTCAGAACTTGCAGGCTTGGGAGCCCAAATAACTCCTCAGGCCACTCAAAAGACACTTCAAGCCACAAACCGTGGCTAAGCAGAAGCTTTCCAGGGAAAGCACTTATCCCTGGGCTCTCTCCTGGCGTGGCTGCCTGCTTATCCAGTGTGCCAAGTCCAGTCTCCCCCTTTGTCCCTGCCAAACACTTGGATCTGCGCACTTGCTCAGCGTCTCAATCCCTGCTTTGGGCAGCTGAGTCACTAGATTATGCCCAAGGTCTCCCAGCAGATCCCGGCACTGCAACACGCAGGGGCAGCCCGCAGCTGAATGATATTAGCTACTTTCTGGCTCAGCGGCTCAGTCTGGGGCCTCAGACAACACCCAAAGTCATCCACACACCAGCCCAAGATCTCCCAAGGCAGTTCAATCGAGTGTCCAAGTCCAAAAAAACCAAAACAGCCTCCAGGTGAGGCTTTTCCTGCTTGCAATCTCGCCGTTGCTATGGTTACAGCTGCAGGCTGCTTCCAACGGAACAAACGCACCCACCGCTTGCCAGTTTTCCACTGCTTCTGTCCTCCTAGTGGGGTCCAGAAGTCTCTCACTGACCTTGTGTATCACCAAAGGGAAGCCTCTGGGCGAAACCCGCTGGCCAGAGATGCCTGGGGTCCACTCTCCCCACTCTTACTGTGCCTGCCTCCACGGAAGCTGCTATTCGGCTGCCATCTTCCTCCCCTCTGCTTTTTTTGTATTCTAAAAATACTTTTAGGCCAGGTGCAGTGGTTTATGCACTCTGGGAGCCAGAGGTGGGAGGATCACTTGAGCTCAGGAGTTTGACACCAGCCTGAGCAAGAGTGAGACCCCATTTCTATAAACAATAAAAAAGAAAACATTACCTGGATGTTGCAGTGGGCTCCTGCAGTCACAGCTACTTGAAGGGCTGATGTAGGAGAATCAGTTGAATCCAGCAGTGTGAAGTTGCTAGGAGCTAGGCTGAGGCTATGGTCCTCTAGCCTGGGGCAAGAGAGTAAGGCTCCTTTTTTTTTTTTTTTTTGAGACACAGCCTCAAGCTGTCACCCTGGATAGAGTGCTGTGGCACCACAGCTCACAGCAACCTCCAATTCCTGGGCTCAAGCGAGTCTCCTGCCTCCGCCTCCCAAGTAGCTGGGACTACAGGCGCCCACCACAATGCCTGGCCATTTTTTGGTTGCAGTGTCATTGTTGTTTGGCGGGCCCGGGCTGGATTTGAACCTGCCAGCTCAGGTGTACATGGCTGGCGCCTTAGCCCGTTGAGCCACAGGCGCCGAGCCAGAAGTGCAACTTCTAAAGGGAAGGTGTCATCCTTACCACTAGTTTGAGTTAAGTGCAGTGACTGGAGCAGAGTTACCTCATGGGTTATGAAGTCGAAATCAAGGGCTAAGATGGTAGAACAGTGAGAGAGGAGGCCAGGTCCCCAGTGACCATGGAGCTGCCATGGATGAGATGGCACCGCTAGATTTAATTCACATAGACGAGAAATGAACTTGTGTCACAATTATTTCAGCCTAACTCCCCCAGAATTCAGGTTTAGCTTCTGATGATCTTTCCTAGCAGAGATCACAGTCAAACCTAATCCTAGGAGACATATAAGACTTTTTTTTTTTAGATGGAGCCTCAAGCTGTCACCCTGGATAGAATGCTGTGGCTTCACAGCTCACAGCAATCTCCAATTCCTGGGCTTAAGTGAGTCTCCTGCCTCCGCCTCCCAAGTAGCTGGGACTACAGGGGCCTGCCACAACACCTGGCCATTGTTTGGTTGCAGCTGTCATTGTTGTTTGGCGGGCCCTGGCTGGATTCACACCCGCCAGCTCAGGTGTACGTGGCTGGCGCCTTAGCCTGTTGAGCCACAGGCGCCGAGCCAGACATATTAGACTTAACTCCACCATGCTTGTGGCTTCAGCCACCCACCATCTAGATGCCTGTGACTGTCAGATGTGCCTCAGTTCTGGTAGTTCACCCTCCACGTTCTCCATCCTCCACCCTGCCTTCCTCTCCCCCATTGCTCCCATCTCAGGGCACCCCCACACCCCAGAACTGAGTCATCCTGACTCTCCTTCCTCTCGCTCAATGTCTCCCATACTCACAATGCCCCCAAGCCTGTTTTGCCTCCTAAATGGAATCTAGCCCTGCACTTCCTTCCCAGCGCTAACTGCCCCAGCTCAGACCCTCCGAGGTCCTCATCACCATCTCCTAACGGGTCTCCCTGCCTCCAGTGCCCACCCCACTGCCTGTGCCTGCCCTCCTTAAATCCCTTTCACAATCCTCCTTGGTCTCCAGCAAAAGTCCAAGCTTCCTGGGTGATCCCCCTTCCCCAACAGGGTACTGCACAGAGAATTGGCCACCGCTCCAGTCACTCACTGTGTTTCTGTTTCCTGTCTCAGATCCCCCCCTCCACGCCTCCACATGGTAAATTCTTAGTCCTCTTTCAAGGTGCAGGAAAGGCACCTCCCGCATGAGGCCCTGACTGATCTCTGCTCTGTGCTGCCACAGAACGAGCCTGTCTTTCTGACCCCACAGCTTATCCAACAGCATTTCACTGAGCCAGGGTGTCTCTCTTGCTGACTTGCAGTGAGCAACTTGGGGAAAGATCATGTTTATGGCACTTGGGATCCATGGCACAGAGTAGGTGCCCAATACACAGTATTATCATATTACCCACTTACTAAGCCTTTACTGTGTGCCAGGCCCTGAGCTAGATAGTTTATCTAAATTATTTCATTTTATCCTTCAAAATCTCCCTGCCCGGAGTGATTATGTCCCAAGAAATGAGACTGCATTCAGAGAAGCTGAGCTGCCGCTCCAGGTCACACAGCTTCCGCACAGCAGCGTCAGAGGCCTCTACCTGCCACACCTGGCTCTCCCTCGGGATCTGGCCTCACCCTATTGCCAACCCCAGACAGTCTCCAGGGCAGCACTGATCCCCAGAGCTAACCAGACCTGGGTGTAGATAAAGGCCTTTGTCTTTTTATTAGTTAACAGTCTGGGATTCTTTAAAAGTGAACTTTTAATGATAAACCAGAGAAAAGCCAAACACACACACAGATATTTTTAATGAAACAGATGGGCAAGTTCAGGTCCCCCCTCTGGGCTCTTACTTCCTCCTCTCTAAAACTAGCAGGTGAGACGAGATGGTCTCGGAGAGCCTTATCAGTCGTGCTATCCTGATTCTATAAGTAGCTTCTCAGATGGACAGTGAGCTGGTGAATTCTGCTGGGGAGGGCAGCACCCTCCAGACACAGGCTGTGGGAGGGGAAGATGGGAGATGGTGCCAACGACCATCTCCCTCTACCAAAGACTTGACCTTGGGGGGTCGAAAGGCACCAAGGCACAACTTGCCAAAGAGCCTCCCCCATCTCCTCTCTAGGGCCTTCAAAGAGTGGGGCTGGCACCAGATGGGCCTACAGCTGGGAATCCATACCTAGCGCTTCCTGCGGGGTGTTGAAGGGTCCCGTCCCCGTATTTTAAGCATCTTCTCTTCCTTGGACCACTCTTTCTAGCCTCACAGGTCCTGCCCGGGCCCGCTACTCTCTCCTGCCAGTGGGATCCTCTAGAAAGCCCTGTTCAGCGCCCGCAGCTGACACAGGAAGGGGAGAGGGTTGGCCCTCAATAGCTGAGGCTACCTCACAGCTGTAGCCCTTAGGAGCTGCAGTCATTTCCCCTCCTGCCCCCTCTTCCCCAGCTGGGAGGCCAAGAGGTTTCATCACAGCTGAGTTGTTGTCCTTATAAGGGAAGGGCCTCGGAGCCCTTGGGCCAGGGCCAAGTGGTGGAGAACGTAGCCAGGCTGTGGGGTGTCCTCTAGGTGCCAGGAAAGGTGGGGCTGCCTCAGTCTCCTGGGCTGAGCCTCCATCTAACGTCACAGGCCCTCCAGGGAAATAGCAGGAAGCAGTCAGTTGTGGCCCCAGGACAGGACCCCAGGGCAGAGTCAAATTCTAAGTCCCAACACTGCAGGTTGCCTAGGCAAGTTGCTTAAGCCTCAGTTTCCTAACCTGTAAAATGGAGTGATCATTATTCCTTCCTCAGGAGGCCACTGTGTTGACAGTGAGAAAACAATAGGCCTAGCAGATAGTAGGTGCTGTAGGGGGTAGTAAGCATTTTCTAGGAGGCAGGGCACTGACTGGGTAGTGTTTCACAGCAAGCCTGTGAAGGAGGGAGAGTCAGTCCATTTTACAGATAGGAAAAACTGAAGCACAGTTTGCCTAAGGTCACCAATGACCTCAGTTTAAATATCTAGGTGTGTCTGCCTCCAAACCTAAAAGCATGTTTTTTCTATTTACACCCTACTGTTACACCCAGGAATTTTGTTTTTAAATAAAGTTATGACAACAGAGAAGAATTTCCACCGTCACCTCCCCTCCTTCCATGTTCCACGTGCTCCTCAGTCACAGCACGGAATGGGTTTGTGTGGGACTAGGAGCAGGGCAGTGCAGGGACTGACTCCAGAGACAAAGGCTGCTGCCAGGCCCAGGCTCAAGTGCGGGTACAGAGGGGCCAATCCAGAGGCTCCTCCCTGTTTGTCCTGGGCCCTGAAGGTAGCCACTTTATACCTTGCAAAATCCTGTGCTGTCACTACTCACAGGACTTCAGGCCACTGAGATATGGCAGCCTATGTTCTGAAGGAGGGCTCCACTTCTCTACACAGGCCTCCAGCCCCCAAGACCAGAGGGGAAAAGTTCTCACCGCATCCTTCCCCAGCTTTGTGGCTGGCTACCAACACCGTCCCAGCAGATACAGATCTTCAAGTCCGGCTGGCCCTCAAAGTAGCCTTCAGAGGGGACAAACTCCCATCAATAAAGAATTATTGGCTCAGCGCCTGTGGCTCAACAGGCTAAGGCACCAGCCACGTACACCTGAGCTGGCGGGTTCGAATCCAACCCGGGCCCGCCAAACAACAATGACGGCTGCAACCAAAAAATGGCCAGGCGTTGTGGTGGGCACCTGTAGTCCCAGCTACTTACTTGGGAGGCAGAGGCAGAGGACTTGCTTGAGCCCAGGAATTGGAGGTTGCTGTGAACTGTGATGCCACAGCACTCTATCCAGGGAAACAGCTTGAGGCTCTGTCTCAAAAAAAAAAAAAAAAAAAAGAATTCTTCTCAGATGAAGGGGCCTGTGAAGGTAAAGTGATTTACCTGAGGTCCCCAGCTTCTTCAGGATACTCACACACCAGGCCAGAGGCAGGGACATTCAGGAGAGACACGAGTGCCATAGCTACTGTTGAAAGGTCCTGGGTCAGGTGCTTCCTGTTATGTTGGCCACTGGTCCTGTCCAGCAGCCCTCACAGAAGAGAAGGAAGGGAGCCAGCCCTTGGTGAGCACAGCTGAGCTTTCCCGCATTAGGGAATCATTTTTATAATCTTTGGTGAGTGAGAAAATCGAGACCCCTGAAACTGACTCACCCAAAGTCCCTGGGTGGGATTTGAACCTTGGCAGCTTGACTTGGATCTCTGTCTGGCTCAGGAACTTCCCAAGAGTGCTCAGGAAAGCCCTGAGGTTCTGCTGACGTGTGTCAGGTACCACAGGCCTAAAACAGGGTCCAGGCTCACCCTTAGCTAGGACTAGCTCTGAGGGTAAAATGACAGCTGGAATCATCATTTTGAAACCATTACAGGAAACACCTGTTCAGCAAGAATCATCAATGGATACTAATCTGGGGGAATCTGTGGTGAGGTACAACATATGTGCATGGCTTCAAGATAGCTCCCACAGATTGTTTATTATTTGCAAGAGAAAAAGACATTAACTATATGATATGTAAATCAGATACCATGTGATCAAAATGAATGTCTCCAATGAGGGGCAGATGGATGGAGTGTGTCTCAGATGTGATGCCCAGAGGATACAATATCACTCATGCAGTTTTCCAGACACAATGTACAACCTTAATCTAATTGTTGAGGAAACCTCAGACAAACCCCAAATGAGGCTCGGTCTATTAAAAATGGGTGGAGGGGGCAGCGCCTGTGGCTCAGTGGGTAGGGCACTGACCCCATATACTGAGCGTGGCGGGTTCAAACTCGGCGCCAGCCAAACTTCAACAAAAAGAAATAGCCGGGTGTTGTGGTGGGTGCTTGTAGTCCCAGCTACTTGGGAGGCTGAGGCTAATGAATCGCCTAAGCCCAAGAGCTGGAGGTTGCTGTAAGCTGTGACGCCACCACACTCTACCGAGGGTGACAAAGTGAGACTCTGTCTCTAAAAAAAAAGGGGGGGCGGGAAGACAGGCCAGGCATGGTGCATGGTGGTTCACACCTGTAATCTAGCACTCTGGAAGGCCAAGGCTGGTGGATTGCTTGAGCACAGGAGTTCAAGACTAGCCTGAGCAAGGATGAGACCTCATCTCTACTAAACAAAGTGAAAAACTGAGGCAAGACGATCACTTGAGCCCAGGAGTTGGAGGTTGCTATGAGCTGTGATACCACATCACTCTACCAAGAGTGACAGAGTGAGACTCTGTCTCAAAAAAAGGAGGGGAGGAGTAGAATTTTATTTTTCAAAAACGTCAATGTCATCAAAGACAAAGAAAGCCTGTGGAAATGTTTCAGAGTAAAGGAGACTAGAGAGATGACAATTGTATATAATACCTGACACTAACTGGGGGGAAGATACAAGGTATTATTGGCTCCGATGACAAAATAGGAGTTTCAATAATAAACTAGTATACTGATGTTGATAACTGTACATAGTTACATGGGAGGAGGTACTTATTTTTAGGGAATACACACTGGATCATTTAGGGGTAAGGGACCACAATAACTAACTTTGCAATGATTTAATAAAAAATAATGTGTATATGTGAAAGAGAGAAAATGCTCAAAAGAGGCCAGGCATGTGGTTCACACCTGTAATCCCAGGCGAGTGGATTGCCTGAGCTCATGCGTTCGAGACAAGTCTGAGCCAGAGTGAGACCTCGTCTCTAAAAAATAGCCAGGTGTTGGCTCGGCACCTGTGGCTCAAGAGGCTAAGGCGCCAGCCACATACGCCTGAGCTGGCGGGTTCAAATCCAGCCCAGACCCGCCAAACAATGACGGCTGCAACCAAAAACTAGCTGGGCGTTGTGGCAGGTGCCTGTAGTCCCAGCTACTTGGGAGGCAGAGGCAGAAGACTCACTTGAGCCCAGGAGTTGGAAGTTGCTGTGAGCTGTGATGCCATAGCACTCTACCCAGGGTGACAGCTTGAGGCTCTGTCTCAAGAAGAAAAAAAAAAAATAGCCAGGTGTTGTGGCGGGTATCTGTAGTCCCAGCTACTTGGGAGGCCAAGGTAAGAGAATCACTTGAGCTCAAGGACTTGAGGTTGCTGAGAGCTGTGATGCCACGGCACTCAACCAAGGGCTACAAAGTGAGACTCTGTTTCAAAAAAAAAAAATTGCTCAAATGAGAAAACAATGGGTTAATTTGACTAAATGGGTGTTCTTTGCACTATTCTCATTCTTTTTTTTAAATTTATTTTTATTTTTATTTATTTTTTTGAGACAGAGCCTCAAGCTGTCACCTGGATAGAGTGCTGTGGCATCACAGCTCACAGCAACCTCCAATTCCTGGGCTCAAGCGAGTCTCCTGCCTCTGTCTCCCAAGTAGCCGGGACTACAGGAGCTCGCCAAACGCCCGGCCATTTTTTTGGTTGCAGCCACCATTGTTGTTTGGTGGGCCCAGGCTAGATTCAAATCCACCAGCTCAGGTATACGTGACTGGCACCTTAGCCCGTTGAGTCACAGGCGCCGAGCCACACTATTCTTATTCTTACAACTTTTCCCTAAGCTTGAAATTACTTCCCAACAAAATTTTTAAAAATTAAAAAGCATTAGGCTGGGTGCAGTGGCTCACACCTGTAATCCTAGTACTCTGGAAGGCCGAGGGGGTAGAATGCCTGAGTTCACAGGTTCAAGACCAGCCTGAGCCAGAGCAATCTCTCAAAATAGACGGGCATTTAAAAAAAAAAAAAAAAGATGCTGGCTTGGCACCTGTGGCTCAAGCGGCTAAAGCTCCAGCCACATACACCTGACTTGGCGGGTTTGAATCCAGCCTGGGCCCGCCAAACAACAATGACGGCTGCAATCAAAAAAATAGCCAGGCTTTGTGGCAGGCGCCTATAGTCCCAGCTAGTTGGGAGGCTGAGGCAAGAGAATCACCTAAGCCCAGGAGTTGGAGGTTGCTGTGGGCTGTGATGCCACGGCACTCTACCCAGGGCAACAGCTTAAGGCTCTGTCTCAAAAAATAATAATAATAATAAAGTTTAAAAAAAATATATACGGGCATTGTAGCAGGTGCTAGTATTCCCAGCTACTTGGGAAGCTGAGGCAAGAGAATTGCTTGAGCCCAACGAGTTTGAGGTCATTGTGAGCTATGACACAATGGCACTCTACTGAGGGGACAAAGTGAAACTGTCTCAAAAAAAAAAATTGAAAAGCATTGTTCCTTTTGACACTTAGCCGCAGAAACACTGGGGGTGGGGGTGTGAAATCAGAGGGCCTGAGTTTAGCAAGGACAGAGCAGGCAGTGCCTCCAGCCCAGAGGACAGCCCTGAAACTGTCCCTCACCCCCACCCCACAGCGATAAACAGGCTTGGGCAGAGAAGTTCTATAAAAAGAAATTTATTGCCAGACTTCAAGAAGGGCGCTTCATAAGCAGAAGACAGAATGCCACCCCCCTCAAGAAGGTGGGCATGACAGCCTCCGCGCATTGCTGCCCCTCCACTCCTTCCCCAGAAGCTAGCTTCCACCAGGCCTCCAAGGCATGAGAACCCATGGGAACCAACAATGTTTGGCCACTAAGGTGGCCTAGAGCTACTTCCCAACCTGGTCACTTGACAGAGGCAACTGAGGCTCTAATTACTGGAAGTAGGTGATTTGCCTAAAGTCCCCACCAGCCCTGACACTGGTGTGGTAAGTCTGTTCCCCAAAGGAAGATGGCAGGTGTCACGTGACTATGGGCACCTGGTGACACTCCTGTTTCTGTAGTGGAGACAGGTGGGAGGAAAGGCAGACTGTGGTAAGGCAGCCCCAGTGGGGGCTCAGAGGCCAGGCGCCACCTCTCATGTCCACAGCTGCCCCTCCTGAACCACTACCCTCTAGAACAAAATGACAGTGCAGTACAGTGAGGCCTCAGCAGGCACGGCTGGATGTGAAGGCAGTGGGCAGGACATGCTGCTGTGACCCTCCCATCTTCTCTTTCTGTAAACAAAAGTGCACATGCAAAGATCTCCTGGGCAGGTCCTGTTTGAAACTGTTCTCATCCCCACAGGCCCCAGGGAGAGTGGCTGGACAGCCAGGCCCAAACCAGTGACACTCAGGGCCTCTGCACCTCCAAGCTCTGCCCTTGGTCCAGCTATTGCAGCAGGAAGCAGACTAGATGTGCTCCCAGAGCCAGGGACAGTGGGGGATGGAGGGATGGGAGAGGACCACTGTGCAGGAATAAACCAGGAAAGGGAAAGGAAATGTTCCTCCTGTTAGGAAATGATGGTGGAGCACCCCATCTAGGCCTGAGCCACAGGGGTAGGGGAAGAGCAGAGAGGGAAGTGGATTCAGATCCCAACGTAACCCCATCAGCATCTGATGAAATGACTGAGATACTGGACTTGTTTGGGCACAGAAGGAACCACCAAGGCCCAAACAAAAACCCATCTCAGGCAGCAGAAGTTGAGGGGATTCTTTTTGGAAGGCTGGGTTATAACTACCCTACCTACAGGGTTTTCTGGTGTTGACATGGGGGCCTCTCTAGGGCTCACCTCTTCAGGAATGAGCAAGGGTGGACACAGCTAACCCTGGGGCAGACACTAGACTAGCAGTTCCTCTTCCCCTCTGGATTCCCCCAGATCTAAGCCCCCTAATCACAGCTGGCCGACAAAGAGGGGGCTGTCGAAAATGCCCTTGTTTTGCCGGATGGGAAATGAACCTATGACCTGGACCCCAGACCTCTGCAGCTATTCAGAATGGGGGGAAGGGGTTGGCTTTGAGGCAGCCTTGCCATGAAGCTCTTTGCCTGGGAGTATTTGGAGATGGGGGCTGCAGAAGGCTCAGCTGTGCTCTATTCAGAAGTCAGGAATGTAAACTACAGAGATGATGCCACCCCAGAAACCCCAGTTGGTGTGCCAAAGCCCTGGGGCAGTTTGGAACAGCCACACAAGCACATGGGTCCCAGTGTGTGTGCTCCTAGCCCAGGCCCAGAGCCCAGAGAACAGGTCAGACAGCCAGAGAGTGGCCCTGGTGACATCTGGCACCACTGACCAGAGCAAGACAGAAAGGACACTAGGAGTCTCTTCAGGTCCTGGCCAAATCCTGACATGCTCAGTGGTCCTTCTACAGCCTGAACAGAAGCAGGGCTGGGCTTTGATGGACAGAGGCGACCAGAAGAGACTGAGCCCCTGGCCCGGTGGGCCCTAGGGAGCACTTCTCCTGTACAGGGTCACGAGCTCCCTCCGCTTCTCCCTTAGCCCAGGTGCTTCCGGGTTCAGGTCTCCCAAATCTCTCATTTCCTGCAGGACCTGGGTGGCCTGCCTTAGCTGCTCCACAGCCTGGCTCAGCAATGTCTCGGCACTCACAGGAGGTGGCTTACTGACCAGGACCTTGTTCAACAGTTTCTCCGTCTGTTCTGAGGCCACCTTTACCTCCAGCTGGGCCCGATATAGCCGTTCCCCAGGCTGCCGTGGACGCCGGGGGCCTT
>CAUYON010141026.1:0-17891 GCA_963573935.1 Arctocebus calabarensis
GTAAAGTCTCTTATGTTAGGTAAAGAAAGCACCCCCAAATGGGGAAATCTAAAGTAAAGTGTTCTTGACTTTTACCTTTACTCACTTTTGTTTTTTTGTAGAGACAGATCTCACTTTATCACTCGCGGTAGAGTGCTGTGGCATACATATAGTGCCGAGTTTAGTGGTGAGATCATAGCTCACAGCAACCTCCAACTCCTGGGCTTAGGCCATTCTCAGCCTCCCAAGTAGCTGGGACTACAGGCGCCTGCCATAATGCACAGCTATTTGTTTATTGCAGTTCGGCCGGGGCCGCGTTTGAACCCGCCACCCTCGGTATATGGGGCCGGCACCCTACTCACTGAGCCACAGGTGCCGCCCCGGCTAATTTTTAAATTTTTTTAGAGATAGGCGTCTATTATGTTGCCTAGGCTGATCTTGAACTCCTGGCCTCAAGCAATCCTCCCATTTTAGCCTCCCAAATTATGGAGATTACAGACTCCAGTCACTTATCCCAGCCAGTCCTTTTTTCAAATGAATTTCTAATCACGTAGATAATTCTAGATTGTATCCTTATACATTCTCATTGTGAAAAATTCTCTTGCCCTCTCTCTTTCCGTATAAGTGTCATCTCTGATAATTTAGAAACTTGAACCATGGACCCTCCTCCTCATCTGCATGCTTCCATACACAGAGATCCCTTGCTGTGTAGGTTTAGGATTTTGCCTTAATTTGCTTTGCTTTTACATGGATGGAGTCACGGGGTATGCATTTTCCTGAGAATTCTCTTTCTTGGTTTTCACTTGTGGGCACTCAGCGTGCATCTTGGAGAGTGCTCCATTTTCTCTCTCTTTTTTCCCCCCACTTAGCCAATGGTGGACAGAGTTCTTCATTTTCTTCTGGCTCTATCATATTCCTTATAAATGGCTTTGTAGTAGTCCATGGTGCAGATAAACCAGAGTATACTAAGCCACTCTGCATTTAGGTTGCTTTCCTTTTTTCTGCTTTTGTATGTAAAGATGCAGCAGTGAACATCCTTATTTGTGTTTTCTTGTGCCCTCATCCAGATGGTTCCTGATGGTAGATTCTAAAAACTAGACATACCAAATTGTAAAGTCTGGGCAATTATAATTTTATAGCCTGGCAAATTGCCTTTCTCCCAGGACGGCAGGTGATTTTCATTCCCCCTAGCATCTCACTCTGCCCACTTCCCCACATGTGTGACAGCACTGGGAGTTATTGGCTTTTTTCACTTATGCCTAATCTAAGGAGGGAGAAGTGATATTTCTTTCTGTGGGTTTCTGGTGAGGTTGGAGGTCTTTGCTTGGATGGAGGCTATCCTATTGGTCCATGTACTGATGTTCTGACCCTGTTTTGGTCTCTCTCCCGCCTCCCCATGCCCTGCGGGCTAGGTATCTCTGTGACTTCACCTACTATACCTCTCTGTACCAGAGCCATGGCCGATCAGCCTTTGTCCACGTGCCCCCACTGGGCAAACCATACAATGCAGACCAGCTGGGCAGGGCACTAAGGGCCATCATTGAGGAGATGCTGGATGTCCTGGAGCAGTCAGAAGGCAAAATCAACTATTGCCACAAACACTGAGGGCCTTCTGGTCTCCCAAGACCTCATTCTGCTGGCAATCCCAAGAGGGACGTCCACCCTCCAGGGCCTGGCCAGGAAAAACAAGCTTGTCAGCTGGGGATCCGATTTGGATGAAATATTCTGATGTATACACCTCCTCTTCCTTCTCTGCAAAAGCTCTGGTTGACTTGAAGGAAGCGGCTGAAGATTTTTTCCTCCATTTCCCCTTGCATTTGGGAACACAGCTGCTATGGTCGGGGAGGCCAGCCACCGAGTCCAGATTTCCATGGAGAATCTTGGTCTTTGCTCTGCAGTGCCATGGCCAAAGCTGTCTGTTCATCTGGTTTTCCGAATTTGTTGATGAAGGAATTTCAGAGTTCACTTTATATCCATGACTGGGTTTTCCCACATTTAAAAACTTCATGAAGAGTCTTTGCCTTTGAACTGAGTTATGCTCCAACAGTCTGGCAGCCCCGGAAAAGGCCACCTTGGGATATGGCTTGACTTTTTTCTTTCTCTCATATTCTCAAAATCAATAGTGCTAGTTTGGGTAAGGAGTAATTTATACTCTCTTTGGTTAAACGTGGGCTTTAGCCAACAACAAAAGTGTCTTTTCCTTTGTTGGGGGTGTGGTTCCTTCTGCCTCCTGCCCTGAAAATTGGACTTATGATGCCACACCTTTATTTCGGGGCCTCCTTTGCTCAGGATATGGGGCTCATGGCCAGGCCACTGGGTGGGACTGTCCCCCAGGTGTGGCCATAAAGTACTCAGCCCTTTCAACTCTGAAGTTACAAGCTATCCCCTCAGAGACAGGGGCACCTGTCAGGGGAAAGCAGATTTTGTCTGCATTTGATTTTTGTTTTAAATATGTAAAACTTCATAGCAATTGAAAACCCACCCAACATCTGTCCTGGATTTGTAAGGTCTTGCTGAGGAGGGTGAGCTTCTTGTTCTTAAAGGGGGCTCCATAAAATGTGGGCCTGGGGCCTGGGTTTGCAGAGCTCAGCATGTCTGGGCATGTTCAGGCAGGAGGGAGACGCAGAAACTGACAGGTTTTTCTGTAGTGGTTTTTGGACACTCGCCCAGGGATTAGGAGTATATTTTTATTCTCTCTCTGCCAACTTTGAACTTACCAGGCAGGGACAAGGGTGAGATCCCTCAGGAGATAGCCAAATTTAGCAGGATAGTGACACCTATTAGAGAGGATGGCCAGGACAACAGTGAAGCCAACTAAGCAAAATGCACATTTAAGAAACCATTTTCTACTTTTGGAGGAAACATGGTCTCGCCACTTCCTCCCAGTGTGACACGGCTGGAATCTGATTCCATGTTGGATCCTACTGGTGTTTCCCTGACATTCATTCTTTTTAAAATAGCTGAGACTTTTTTTTTTTCCTTTGTTTCATTTTCTTCAACATTCATCTTCCTTTTTTCCTGTTCCAACACCAGGTGATTCTTGACTTTGCTAAGCTGCTGTAGCATTTGGGAACTGGGTTGATGAGTTTCTATGAAACGCGTTTTCTGAGTCCTGGGGCTTTCTCTGGAGGGGAAGGTGAGTGCCGGTAGGTGACTTGGTGTGTGTGCCTGGCAATGCACATGGGCTGCCAGGAAATGATTAGGACTCTGCTGACCAAGGCAGACCATCCTTTGCTGAAAACGTCCTCTCCATATCCCCAGTCTGAGCTCTGGGTCTCCCGAGAAATCTGGAGTGTGGGATGTTACCACATCTGCTGGGCCCACTTCAGTGAATTGGATTTGTGGCACTTTTAAATGTAGGGAACAATTCAAGATTTCAGGGATCCCCCAGAGGTCTTGTTCAAACACCTTTAGGCTTCATCTAGCTCTTTTCCTCAAATGTCTGATCCGTGGGAATCGAAGGAGAAAATAGGTCTAGGCAAGATAGGAGAAAAGGAGGGGCTGGGAGTTAGCCAGGTCTGCTCAGGCTCAGTTAAGGCTGAGCACCTGCCCCAGACTCCACATTTTCATCTTTCTTGGGTTCTCACTTCACCTCTGTACTTAAAGCATTGCCTGACTTAGCTCGGTAGAGACAGAACTTGTCCAATTATTGTCAAATGTGTGTGTGTGATCTTCATTTTCCTGGGATGGTTTAGCATTTTCTCATAAAGCTGAACTAAAAGTTTGTCCTCTTTCATAATGTACAATGTTGGGCTCATTTTTATTTTCTCTTTGTTAGTTTGTTTTTTTTTTTGAGACAGAGCCTCACTCTGTCACCCTGGGTAGAGTGCTGTAGCGTCACAGCTCACAGCAACCTCAAACTCTTGGGCTTAAGCGACTCTCTTGCCTCAGCCTCTCAAGTAGCTGGGACTATTGGCCCCTGCCACAATGCCGACTATTTTGTTGTTGTTGTTGTTGTTGTTGCAGTTGTTTAACTGGCCTGGGCCGGATTCAAACCCACCAGCCTTAGGTTTATGTGGCTGGCGCCCTACCCACTGAGCTATGGGTGCCATCTTCTCTTTGTTCATTTTTTAAAAATTCTTTTTCTTTTGGTGGAACTCACTTGTACATGCCATGGCATTTCTGTCTGTGTTTGCTGAGTCTGGACTTAAAATATCCTCATTTAAGGGAGCAGGGGAGACCAAGTCCCATTCCTTCTCTCTCTAATTTTAGGAGCCAGGAGAGGGGTGGGCAGCAAGGGTGGTCTGTGAAGTGGGCAGCACTTGGCAGGTGTCAGGGAGAGAGGTGGAGTGATGGAAGGATGGGCTGAGGGATGTAGTGGGAGGCTTGGTGGGAAAGATAAGAATTAATGAAGGGGTGAGATGCTTTCCCTGATGGGCCCATGGAAAGTGCTGAATGGGGTGCAGGGACAGTGTTTGGAGCATCTGGTGTCCTGACCAGCCAGGTGATGGCATTGTGTTTAAGATGTCAGAGTTTGTGGGGCGGCACCTGTGGCTCAAAGGAGTAGGGCACCAACCCCATATGCCGGTGCCAGAGATGGCGGGTTCAAACTCAGTCCCGACCAAAAAAAAAAAAAGATGTCAGAGTTTGTGAACCTTTATTCCTTTGCACCACTGGTTCTCAACCTGTGGGTTGTGACCCCTTTCCGGGTCAAACGACCCTTTCACAGGGGTTGCCTAAGACCATCTTGCATATTAGATATTTACATTACGGTTCATAACAGTAGCAAACTTACAGTTATGAGGTAGCAATGAAATAATTTTATGGTTGGGGGTCACCATATCATGAGGAACTGTATTAAAGGGTTACGGCATTAGGAAGGTTGAGAACCACTGCTTTATACCTTCCCTCTGCCCCTCAGTGTCCCCCTACCCACCAAAAAGGTCAGTGACAGGGCAGCACCTGTGGCTCAAGGAGTAGGGCGCCAGCCCCATATACCAGGGATGGCGGGTTCAAAGCCCCGGCCCCAGCCAAAACTGTCCAAAAAAAAAGAAGAAGGTCAGTGGCATGTGCATGAGAATGGAGCTTGAAAAAGAAAGAAGACAGAGGAGAAAGGAAAGAAAGGCAGAGATTGGAGATTGGTAGGCTGAGCTAAGTGGCACAGAGGGCATCTGCTCCATCCAGGGGCAGAACAGCCAAGATCCCCAAGGCCCTGCTTGGAGGGGCAGGTCTGGGTTGGAATGGGGCAGAGGACATAGGGGCTGATGTTGAGGTTTTCCCATCAGAACCAGATCTTTGGAGGAAAATGTCCTAGATGGCAGAAGTTTCAGTAAGGAACATAATCCCCTGCTCTGCTCTTTGCTAGCGTGGAAACATCTAGAACAGAAAAGATCCCCTATGGGGCTGCAGGTAGAGAAGTCTGGAAAAGGAGATTCAAGATGCCTTTTTTCTTAAGGCAGCTGGTGCACACCCCCCACATGCTGTGCTCTCAGGGGTGACCAGGCCTGGAAGGGGATGCAGGCAATGGCTTGTGTAAATCTGCCCCTCTTTCCAGCCCCTTGTTGGCTGCCACTGTCTAGACTGTTGATCTTTGACCTCCCCGCCCCTTTGAGTGTTTGAACCACAAGTCCCTTTCCAGGATGGCAGGACAAAGCCCCATTCCTCCCCATGGCCCCAGCCTCTACCTTCTGGAAGCTCTTGTGATCCTGCAGCCAGTGGCCACAGAGGCAGAAAAAGGGTAACTCTTTGCCATGTTACCCTGTGTGGCTACAAATCTTAGGGCACAGAGGGGGAAAAGGGCTTTGTTTTTATATCCCATATATACTTTCTCTTCCCCAGGCACAAGTGCCTCTTAAGGGCCCAGGGCTGCTGGCTGGGAGAATTGCGAGGAGCAGGTTGAGGCCAGGGTTCCACTTAGACTCTTAGCAGAGTAGCTGTTGGAGCAGGCACAGTTGTCACAAGCTGAGCGTCAGGGCTCCGACTCCCAAACTGCTCCTCCCCCAGGTCCTTTTCCCCACTCTCTCCCTGGCACTTCCCCACAGAAGTGCCTGCCTTTTTAATACTCATGACGGCACAAAGAACGGGACAGGAATCAGCCACCAGGAGGAGGCCATGGCTCCTGACTACCCAGGCCCAGGTCCACCCAGCTACTTGCAGGGGTGTGGTCTGGGGCCCAGGGCTTTTGTGTCCTGACATTTTGTCTTAAGGAAATCCCCCAGGGAGCCAGTTTCCAATCCTGCTCTCTGCTGGCCACAGCCTGCTGTGTCCCAGCTCTGGCTGGAGGCCAAGAAGGCCTCACCTGGGCTTTAGGAAGTGGGGTTCACTTTCTGCTTGCCCATGGAGTACCTGGCTTCTTGTGGGGACTCCCCCTTATAACTCAGGATTTTATCTTGTCCTAAATTTCGCTCTAGGAGAAAATCTCTTCCTGCTCAAGGTGATTGTGTTTTCTGTCCCCAAAGGAGGGCTCAGCCCTTCCAGCCTCAGCGTGGCTTTTCCCTGACCCTTAGAATTCTGGCCAGTGCCTTGTCTGAAACCCCTGTGTCTGGGATCCCCAGACATAGAAGGGTCTGTCGGACTCTGCTTGGGTCTGGGCCCCAGAGACCCCAAACTTGACACCACAGAAAGCAAATAAAACAGTTGAAATATGTCATATTCTGCGTGTCCTTTTGTGAGATCAGACTGTTCACCATGGTCTCAGAGTTTTCTATCTTCAATGAATGATCTAGTGTTTGGCTGGTGGCAACTGGTGAGAGTGTGTGCTGAATGAATAATGACAAGAGGAATTCTGTACCAAGTGTTCCCCTGCCTCAAAACAGGGGCCTTGGTTCTGATGCACAGAGAGGTTGAGAAACTTGTGGGTGGTCACACAGCAAATGGGGGCAGGTGCTGGTATTTGAACCATGACCTGTGTCGACTTCCAATATGTACAAAATCCCCATCCTAATGGGATGACATTGCCACTTGTAATAGGGAAACTGAGGCTCTGCCAGTTGAGGCCCTTTGTCCTCCATGTGAGGGTGGAATGTGAACCCAGGTCGGCTTATCAGGAGGGGAGCAACTCACCTGCTCACGTCCTTGGTTTTTTGTTTTTGAGACAGGATCTCACTGTGTTGCACAGGCTGGAGTACAGTGGCATCATCATAGCTCACAACAACCTCAGCTCCTGGGCTCAAGTGATTCTCATGCCTCCCTCCCAAGTAGCTTGGATTACAGGCACACGCCACCACATCTGGCTAATTTTTGTATGTTTTGTAGAAACAGGGTCTCACTATGCTACCGAGGCTGATCTCAAACTCCTGGCCTTAAGTAAGCCTCCTACTTTGGCCTCCCAAAGTGCTAGAATTACAGGCATGAGCCACTGCACCTGGCCCTTGAGTCCTGTTTATGTGGAGAATACTTTCCCCAAAACACAGCACCTCCTCTTGCCTTCTGGGCCCCATAGAGGAAGAAAAAATGTTGCTTCCCTCTGCCCTTCTGCTGGTCTGTGGATTAAATTGACGTAAGATGGATTAACAGGAGAAAAACAATTTTAATCACATCTATAAACACAGGAGGCCCACAGAATTGTGAGACTCAAAGAAACAGCCAGATGATTAAGGTTTGTATATCATCCTGGGCTACAGAAAGAACTTGGTGCTTGGGGTTTTGGCGGGATAGGGGGATGGAGACACTTTATGGGACATTGAGCTACAGAAATGCCTGCTGAACAAAGGTTGCCTTGTCCTGCTAATAAAATCTTTCAGGTGATAAAGTTGTCTTGGAGCAACTCTGTTCCTGGAGTACATACATTTACTAATGAAAATTAGTAAATTTCTGGCTTGGCGCCTGTGGTTCAGCGGGCTAAGGCGCCAGCCACGTACACCTGAGCTGGCGGGTTCGAATCCAGCCCCAGCTGGCCAAACAACAATGATGGCTACAATCAAAAAAAAAAAAAAAATGGCTGGGCGTTGTGGTGGGTACCTATAGTCCCAGCTACTTGGGAGGCGGAGGCAGGAGACTCGCTTGAGCCCAGGAATTGGAGGTTGCTGTGAGCTGTGATGCCATAGCACTCTATCCAGGGTGACAGCTTGAGGCTCTGTCTCAAAAAAAAAAAGAAAATTAGTAAATTTCCCCATGGCCCCAGCCTCTACCCTCTGGAAGCTCTTGTGAAAATTGCCTTTGTAGGCTCAGCACCTGTAGCTCAGTGTTTAGGGCACTGGCCACATATACCAGGACTGGCGGGTTCGAAACTGGCCGGGCCTGCTAAACAACAATGACAACTACAACAAAAAAAATCTAAGTGTTGTGGCAGGCACCTATAGCCCCAGCTGCTTGGAAGGCTGAGGCAAGAGAATCACTTAAGCCCAAAAGTTTGAGGTGTGCTGTGAGTTGTAACGCCATGGCACTCTACCAAGGGCGACATAGTGAGACTGTCTCAAAAAAAAAAAAAGAAAAGAAAAGAAAAAAGGAAAGAAAGAAAATTGCCTTTATAGATGTAAGTTTCTTTTGTAGACAGGCAGTTTTTATTTTTTATTTATTTATTTTTTGAGACAGAGCCTCAAGCTGTCGCCCTGGGTAGAGTGTCGTGGCATTACAGCTCACAGCAACCTCCAATTCCTGGGCTCAAGCGAGTCTCCTGCCTCTGCCTCCCAAGTAGCTGGGACTACAGGCGCTGGCCACAACACCTGGCTATTTTTGTTTGGGTTGCAGCCGTCATTTTTGGTTGGCGGGCCCAGCCTGGATTCGAACCCACCAGCTCAGGTTTACATGGCTGGTGCCTTAGCCCGCTGAGCCACGGGCGCCGAGCCTATAGACAGGCAGTTTTTTAGGGCTACTCCTATATTTGCAGTTTCTCAAAATAACCAACTCAAAATGATCAATATACTAAAGAGGTGAACTTGAGGGTAACCTATGATGGTCTCTTATAATCATATTTTGGGGTGATGTGTCAGATCTATAACAGCCCAGTGGGAACCTCTGTCTCCCCTTGGCTGTATTGGTTGGAGGGGGGAAAAAAAAAACCCTGACTCCAACAGTACCTGACAAGTTGCAGGCAGAGGGGGGTGACCTGCATGAAGGTACTGAGAATGGGTCATGTGGGAGAGATAACAAGGACAGACTGGGCAGGGCCTCGGGTGAGGAAAGAGGTCCAAGTGTTATTCTGAGGGCAATGAGAAGTTGAGGGAGTGACCTGGGCCTCCCTGTGCTTTCCTGACCCTTGGTTTATCCCTACCTCAGGCGGCTTTTTGTGAGAATTTGATGCAGTTCTGCTTTTGGTCTTAATTTGGTGCCTGTCACATATCTGTTGCTTACTAATATAATTATCATTACCTCCTCCTCCAGGAAGTCCACCTGGCTAGCTGCCCAGTACTTCCTCTAGCTCCCATTGCTTGGCCACCAGGGAGCCCCCTATCCCTGCACTCTGGGTTGTAACCAACTGCTTCCTTCCATGAGAAGGAAGGTGGGTCTGAGTGGGGCCCCCTCTGTGTCTCCTATGCCCAGCACAGAGCCAGGGGCATGGCAGCGCAGGAGAGGAGGGAGTGGAGAGGTGAGTTTTGGGGATCCCATCCTATGGCCAGCAGAGGGTGCAGGGAAGCATCTGGCCTCCTAGAAGTGAAAGACACCAGAGAACAACAGGTTCCTGGAATCATGGGATCCCTGCCTTAGGAGCCCCCCCCCCCCAACTCCTGTGCCATGGCTGCACCACTCACTCAGGAAGTGCCTACTCTGTGCTGAGATCTGGGCTGGGGACACAACAAGGATCTGGCAGCTCTCAGGCTAGGAGTATAGCATGGCGGGCCCAGCTGTGATTAGGGGCCTTGGGGCACACAGGTGACTGAAGAGTCTGAAGAAGGAGCCAGTGAAGCTCAAGTCCAGATGGGACTGGGAGAGGCCCTGCTTGGTTCCATTCCATAGGGTTTCTCTCAGCTCAGGTCTTGGTCTCCATTATTGCCCTTCCAGCCTTAGCCCTTCCACCGCATTCTGACTGCCGGGCCTCTCACACCCTTCATGGCTCCCCTTTGAACATGAGAGAAAGCAGGACATTGGAATCCTATTTCCTCATTTCTTTTTTCTTTTTTTTCCTTTGAGACAGTCTTTCTCTGTCACCTAGGCTAGAGTGCCTCATCCTAGCTCATAAAAATTTCAAACTCCTGGACTCAAGCCATCCTCCTGCATCAGCCTCCTGAGTGGCAGGGCCTAGAGGCACCTACCACAACACCAGGCTGATTTATTTTTTATTTTTTATTTTTTTTGTAGAGACAGAGTCTCACTTTATCACCCTGGGTAGAGTGCCAGGGCATCACACAGCTCACAGCAACCTCCAACTCCTGGGCCTAGGCAATTCTCCTGCCTCAGCCTCCCAAGCAGCTGGGACCACAGGCGCCCACCACAACGCCTGGCCATTTCTCTGTTCCTGCAGTTCAGCCAAGGCCAGGTTTGAACCTGCCACCCACGGCACATGGGCCCGGCACCCCACTTAATGAGCCACAAGCGCCACCCTTTTTTTTTTTTTATTTTTAGTAGAGATAAGGTCTCCCCTTTTCTCAGACTGGTCTCTGATTCCTGAACTCAAGGGATCCTGCCACTTCAGCCTCCCAGAGTGCTAGAGATCACAGGCATCAGTCAACCCACCTGGTCCCTAGTCCCTCATTTTTGCTGAGCCCATTTCTGCTGTCTCCATTTTCCCCATCCTGTCTTCCTGGACTGCAACCTCCCCATAGCCCTCACTGATTCTTGGAGGACTCCTATGTATGCCTCAAAACCCAAGTTTTGGGGGAAGATGCTGAGAACATCTTGAGACATTTCTGACTGGGATAGCCCTGTGGAATGGAAAGAGGTTCAAAGTTCAGCACCGGAAATCTCAACCAAGTCCTCCCAACACTGCCATCTTCCTTCCTGCTCTCTCTCCCACTCTCTGGCAACTTGCCCCTGGTCAATCAGCAGCTCCTACAAGGAGTGCCTCAGACTTGCCCAGACATGTCCAGGGCCCCGGAAGCTGGGAGACGGGGGTCAGCCTGCCACCTCCCCCCACTGCACTGTATAGCACTTATGACAGGGTGGGGAGGTAGAGACAGAGATGATGAGAGACGGGTAGGGATGCACAAATGCAGAGGAGAGAGAGAGAAGAAAGCTGGGAACTTCCTGGACATTTTTGACTTCCGAGGTCCTGTATTTAGGGCAAGAAAATCGAGGGACAGAGAGGGTCCTAGACAGCCCAGGATGAGGATTTGGGATGTTAGGTGACCTGGATGGCTCAGGCGTGGGGCCAGCTGACTCCAGGCCTCAGTTTTGCCCTGTGACACAGAGCACAGCCAAGTCCAGGTACCCAGCAGATGCTTCACAAGTGCACACTGGTTAGCAGAGTTCTCATGGGATCGACCGTGCAAACCAGGGTGCCGGTGCAGGGTGAGCAGGGGTTAGGGCCAGGGTCACCCTGCTGATGTGTTCCAGGCAGCAGGCATGTGAGGAGGGCTCAGCTGACCCACTTCCTCCCCTGCTCAGGCTGCCTGGGTGCGCCCTGTTGGCCAGGAAACTGCACAGCCGGTCCCAAGGGCTGAGTTGACCACTTCCGCTCCCTACAAGCCTGGTCTGCTGACTTGTACTCAGCTGCCCCTGTTGTCTCCTCCATTGCCCCACAACACTTTTAGGGGAGGTGGGGATCTGGCCAGGGCCCAGGATGAGAGGGAGGTCAGGACTGGGAAGAATTGTGCTGGAGAACAAAGTTCTAGCCTTAACTGCCTGGCAGATTCAAATCTGCCCTCTGCAAGGAAAAGAATTTCTCAAAAATTGGGGGGCAGGGGGGTGTTGGAAAGCAAATTAACCTCAATCAGAATTTCAAACTTTTTTTTTTTGAGACAGAGTCTCAGTACCCCCTTGGTAGAGGGCCATGGCATCACAGCTCACAGCAACCTCAAACTCTTGGGCTTAAGCCATTCTCTTGCCTCAGCCTCCCAAGTAGCTAGAACCACAGGTGCCCACCACAACACCCAGCTATTTTTTGTTGTTGTAGTTGTAGTTGTCAATGTTTTTTGGCCGGCCCGGGCCAGGTTCCAACCTGCCAGCCCTGGAGTATGTGGCCGATGCCCTAACCACTATGCCATGGGTGCTGAGCCACTTTCAAACTTCTGGATTTTTTTTTTTTTTGTAGAGACAGAGTCTCACTTTATCGCCCTTAGTAGAGTGCCGTGACGTCACACAGCTCACAGCAACCTCCAGCTCCTGGGCTTAGGCCATTCTCTTGCCTTATCCTTCCGAGTAGCTGGGACTACAGGCGCCCGCCACAGCGCCTGGCTATTTTTCTGTTTTGCAGTTTGGCCGCGGCTGGTTTTGAACCCACCACCTTCGGTATATGGGACCGGCGCCCTACTCAATGAGCCACAGGCGCTGCCCCAAACTTTTGGATGTTGATACTTCCATAAAGAAATTGAAAAGACAAGCCATGGGCTGAGAGAAGTTATCCGCCATACTTTAACTGACTGAAGAGAAATTTCCAGAACATCTGAAGGCTTCACAGGCACCACTAGACAGACAAATGGGCAGATGGTATTATCTCTTAGGGCTGCTATGAGAATAATGACCACAAACTTAGAGACTTAAAACAAGAATTTATTATTTCATAGTCCTGGAGGCCCACAGTCCAAAATCAAGATGTCAGCAGTTCCTTCTGGGACTCAGAACATGATACCCCAAAGTCTGGCCTTTCCCATGATAAGTACTTTGAATTAAAGAAAAGAAGGGGACAGAAGCAAGGTCTCTCAGATTTTCTCCTGTCCCCTCCTGTCTCTCACCCTTTGCTTCCTGAAGTAAGTTGTAGAAACCAGAATCCTCTTCCCCAGGGCAAGTCATAGAAAATGCAAGTTCTCCCCTAAATAAGCTATAAAACATAGAAAGATCATTCTCCTTTCTGCACTGAAGACCGTCATTACAAAGGGGTCCTGCCATGTCCTGGAGAACAGAATGACATGTGGCAGGTGCTTCATAGATACACACAGTAATTCTGCTACTCAGAGAAGTGAAAAAGTCTGAGCACACAGGTCTTGCTGGATCTCCCACTCTCTACCCTTGTCTATTACCATGCAGTTATAGCCTTTGGTTCAACCACATTTCTACACATTCTTTGTTGAACCTAAACTGTAAAGACAGTTTTCTCCCAGGTTTTGGGCTTTCCTTTCTGAAGACTCCACATAAAAGTTTGATTAAAGAAATTTGTTGGGCGGCGCCTGTGGCTCAAGGAGTAGGGCACCAGCCCCATATGCTGGGGGCGGCGGATTCGAGCCCATCTCTGGCCAAAACTGCAAAAAAAGAAAGAAAGAAAGAAAGAAATTTATTGCCAGGGCAGCACCTGTGGCTCAGTGAATAGGGTACCGGCCCCATATACTGAGGCTGGCGGGTTCAAACCTGGCCCGGCCGAACTGCAACAAAAAAATAGCCAGGCGTTGTGGCTCACACCTATAATTCCAGCACTTTGGAGGTGGAGGCGGGTGGATTGCCTGAGCTCACAGGTTTGAGAAAAGCCTGAGCCAAAGCGAGACCTCGTCTCTTAAAAAAAGTAGCTGGGTGTTGTGGCGGGCGCCTGTAGTCCCAGCTACTTGGGAGGTTGAGGCAAGGGGATCACTTCAGCCTAAGACTTTGGGGTTGATGTGAGCTAAGACGCCATGTCACTCTATCCAGGGTGACAAAGTGAAACTCTGTCTCAAAAAGAAGAAAAGAAAAAGAATTGTGTTATGCTTTTCTTTTGTTAACCTGTCTTTTGTCATGATCCTTAAGATGGAAGAGGAAAAAGGTATCACACTTTTCTGCCCTGGAAGAAATACCTTTGTGCTACTCCCAAATCCACTTCTTTGGCATATTTTGAAAAGGCTATCCAGAGGTGCTGCAAACACAGGAATCACCCTAAAAAGCTGTCTGTGGGAGGACTTGCATCTATGCAGGAGATCTGTACTAGGAAATAAACAGTGGATGCAAACAGGCCTTCTCTGAGACGCCTTTATCTGACTTATCTCATCTAGGGAAGAGTAACTCACAGGAAAAAAGAATAAAACTGACAGTTGTAAAGGTCTGACAGAGCAGATTTTCTGCAGCTATTATCTGTATTCTGAGGGCTGCTACCTGTGAGGTTTCATCTATATAATAAGACAGGCTTTGCTCACCATGCCTTTCCTCCTCTCGCCTTTCCATAGCCTGGTCCCTTGCTTCAGGCCTCTTCTACCTGTATTTCTTTCTACATGGTGCTCACAACTTCTGGCTGGGCCCGGTGGCTCACATTGGTAATCTGGGAGACCATAGAAGGAGAGTCGCTTTGTAGCAGGAAAACCGACGCAGACAGAAGACTCCAGGCACCAGTCGATAGAGGAAGCGGCGAGTTTATTCCGGCCGGGACACTCCGCGGACTGGCATCCTAAAAACCGAGCCCCCTGACTCAATCTCTTGCCTTTCTTTTATACACTTTTTAGGGCTAAGGTGCACATGAGAGTCATAAAAGATGTGAGGGATGCATGACAAACGTGAAAGTCTTGGGACTCAAGGGAAGGACAGATTTGTCCACGCCCTTGACAGTGGTCAGGCTACCTGTCTTCAAAGGCAAGGGAAGGCTAAGGAAGTTACAAGGTTATTATCTAGGCCCAGTGCATACCAAGGGCAGGATATACAGAGAACAGAGACATCTGCTACAGTAGAGGTGGGAGTGTTACAGACTGTTTGGCTAATGCCTAGACAGAGTGGCCAGGACAGATCTTTAGCTCTGCTTTTACTCTCTTGCCTCAGCTTGAGGCCAGGAATCTGAGACCAGCCTGAGCAAGAGTGAGACCCTGTTTCTACTAAAAATAGAAAAATTACCTGGGAGTGGCAATTACCTAGCCATGGTCCTAGTTATTTGGGAGGCTGAGGCAGGAGGATTACTTGAGCAAGGAGTTTGAGACTAGATGAGCTATGATGATGCCACTGCACTCTAGCCCAGGCAACAGAGGGAGACCCTGTCCCAAAAAACAAAATAAAAGAAAAACTTCAGTCATCTGGCCCTTCTGTGAATTGCATGCCTATACATGTAATACATTTTGCTTGTCTTTTTTTTCCTGTTGATCTGTCTATTGTTAATTCATTTCAGCTGACTTAGACTTGAACCTTCAGAGGAAAAGATTGAACTTCCTTATAGCCCCTAAAGAGCCTAGAGGGAGAATCTGTTCCAAGTTTCTCTCCTGGCATCTGGTGGCTACCAGCAATCCTTGGCATTCATTAGCTCACATTGGCAGCATCCCAGTCTCTGCCTCTGTTTTCACACTAAGACAGGATATCCGGAAAAAATAAGGTGAAAGAGAACAGAGGTTTTCTCAAGGAGACCTCAAGGATACCCTTGGGAGAGCCTCCCTGTGGTGACTCAGCTTTTAGGAATTTGTAAAAACTTAACTTCCTGGGACTTGGAGGCTGACACTTGCTTCACCTTCTGTGAAAGCCCGAAATTCTGTAAAAGCTAGAATGCGCTTCTCCAGCTTGATTCAAACTGACCAATGAGAAACGTTCCCGTGGGCCAGAACCTGTTGACTGGAGATAAAAAGGAGAAGACTGAGCCGTCGGGGAGTGTGGCCATTTTGAATTCTTCTGTGCCTCCCTCCACTGGCTGAAATAAAGCCCTTCCCCTTATAAACACAGGGTTTGGGTGCTCTTTCTCTCTATCAGTCCTTGGTCTTCCTGCAACAACATGAGATTCTTCCCTGTGTGTGTCTTGGTGTGACCTTCTTAGAAGGAATGACAGTAGTCATTGGCTGTATGGCCCACCCTACTCCAGTATGACCTCATCCTAACTGACATCATTACATCTGCAAAGACCCTGAAGATGACCATCTGTGGTTTCAGGTGGACATGAACTTGAGAGCATGCTTTCAACTCAGTACAAGCATGCACAGGCAGCTCAGGGAAGAGGAACTAGACAACCAATAAGAAGACGCTCAGGGGCTTGGCACAGAGGCTTACACCTGTAGGGCACTTTGGGAGGCTGAATCGGAGGATCACTTGAGGCCAGGAGTGATGGGCCAGGACCATCTCGGCAAAAAAGAACGGAAGGGAGAGAAAAGGGAAGGGAGGGAGGGAAAGAGGGAAGAAGGAAGGAAGAGAAAAAGGAGGAAGGAAAAAATGTTCAACCTTAGTCACCAGGGAATGAAAACCACCCTGAGATCCTTCCTTACCCCTAGAGAAGCCCACACGCAGGGATGAGGAGTTGTACGATACCTAGTGCACAGGAGACTGTGGAAACATTGGCGATGGGAGCAGGAATTCGTCAGAGCACATGGAAGAATAATCTGATCAGGCCTGTGCAACTCAGGATGAGTGGACTCTACAACCCAGCCATCCTTCCACCCCTGGTGGGAACTCCAGAGAAGCCAGATGTGTATGTCTTTCTGAGGACTGCTGGAACCTAGAGAAATGTTAGAGTATGTTCACACATGGAGTATTAAGCAGTGGTGAAAAGGAATGAGGCCATAACTTTCCAAAACAGAACTTTGATTGAAAAGAAGCAGATTGGGGGGCAGTGCCTGTGGCTCAGTGGGCAGGGAGCCAGCCCCATATACCAAGGGTGGCAGGTTTGAACCAGGCCCACTGGCCAAACTGCAACAAAAAATAGCTGGGCGTTGTGGCGGGTGCCTGTAGTCCCAGCTACTCAGGAGGCTGAGGCAAGAGAATCACCTAAGCCCAGGAATTGGAGGTTGCTGTGAGCTGTGACTCCATAGCACTCTACCGAGGGTGATAAAATGAGGCTGTCTCTAAAAAAGAAAAGAAGCAGCAGAGATTGGATTTGGTGCAGTGAGTGTCTCAGGCCTGTAATCCTAGCTCTCTGGGAGACCAAGAGGGTGTAGATTGCTTGAGCCCAGAAGTTTGAGGTTACTGTGAGCCATGATGATGCCAGGGCACTCTACACAAGGTGACAGTTTCAAAAAGGAAAAGAAAAGAAAGGAAAGGAAAGGAAGCACATTGAAAGTGATAATGTTTACATAAGGTTTTTTTTTTCTTTTTTTGAGGCAGAGTCTCACTTTGTTGCCCTGAGTAGAGTGCTAGGGCATCACAGCTCACAGCAACCTCAAATTCTTGGGTTCAAGTGATCCTCTTGCTTCAGACTCCCAAGTAGCTGGGACTAAAGGCACCTGCCTGGCTATTTTTATTTTTATTTATTTATTTATGAGACGGAGCTTCAAGCTGTCACCCTGGTTGTGCTGTGGCATCACAGCTCACAGCAACCTCCAATTCCTGGGCTCAAGAGAGTCTCCTGCCTCTGCCTCCCAAGTAGCTGGGATTACAGGTGCCTGCCACAAGGCCTGGCCATTTTTTGGTTGCAGCCGTCATTGTTGTTTGGCGGGCCCGGGCTGGATTCGAACCTGCAGGCTCAGGTGTACATGGCTGGTGCCTTAGCCCATTGAGCCACAGGCGCCGACCCTACCTGGCTATTTTTTAGAGATGAGGTCTCGCTCTTGCTCAGGCTGGTCTTGAACCTCTGAGCTCAGAAAATCCATCCGCTTTGGTCTCCCAGAGTACTAGGATTACAAGTATGAGCCACCTCGCCCGGCCTAAATTTGTATTTTTTTTGGTAGAGACAGAGTCTCACTTTATCGCCCTTAGTAGAGTGCCATGGCGTCACACAGCTCACAGCAACCTCCAGCTCCTGGACTTAGGCGATTCTCTTGCCTCAGCCTCCCGAGTAGCTGGGACGACAGGCGCCTGCCACAACGCCTGGCTATTTTTTTCTTGCAGTTCGGCCGGGGTGAGGTTTGAACCCGCCACCCTCGGTATATGGGCACGGCGCCTTACTGATCGGAGCCACAGGCGGCGCCCAAATTTGTATTTTTATTGTAGAAAAAAATATGTAACATAAATATTTTGTTTTACCCATTTAAACAATATATTTATTTTTTCAGATTATCATGGGGGTATAAACGATTACCCCATAGTTTGCATTTGTATAATTAATGACTGATTAGAAGGTTTGTCCTACACCAGGTAGTATGCCA
>CAUYON010141032.1:0-22184 GCA_963573935.1 Arctocebus calabarensis
TGTAGTCCCAGCTACTAGGGAGGCCGAGGCAAGAGAATCGCTTAAGCCCAAGAGCTGGAGGTTGCTGTGAGCAGTGTGACGCCACGGCACTCTACCCAGGGCGATAAAGTGAGACTCTGTCTCTACAAAAAAAAAAAAAAAGAAAGAAAGAAAATGGACAGGGAGAGTCAAATCCAGGCTCATCCTGCCCTCAACCAGCCCGTGACCTTTGACCTGAAAGCCTTCCTGGCTCTGTTTTTCATCTGTTAATATCTAGCCAAGGCTGTGATGTTTGGGGCCTGTGATTGTCTGTGGTGGGTTCCTGATTAGTGGATAATTAAAGCCTAGGCAAATAATTTTTTGAATGAACAATGCCTACCCAGTTTACACTTTCAAGGACACTATCGCAAATAATCTTTGTAATGATTAGGAGACTGGCCAGGGAATTATAATTCCCATTTAAAGGCGACCAAACTGAGGTTTGGATGTCAGCAGTGAAGGTGGAACTCTAGCCGATATCTTCTGAAACACAAGGTTCTTTTCCTTCTGCATCATGATACCTCTTAGCAATCATGAAATATTTCTCCCTTCTCACCGTATCTCTGCCAGATTTATTATCAGTTTAACTTGCCTCATCTAGGACACCTTCATTAAACCCCTGAAGGCAGCAGAGTATCCCTCCCGAGTGTTCTCGGGGCATCCCAAACTCAGCTGCCCACAGCGCTGATCGCTCTGCATTATCATTGACTAATTCCTTTTCAGACTCTGCTACTTGAGTCTAAACATCTTGAGGGCTGGGCCTGGGTCTTGTTCAGTGTTTCAGCCTAGAGATAGGTGCACTATAAGTAGTTGTTAAAATAACAGAATAAAAAAACTCAACGTAAGATTTGGGGAGTTCCCCAAACTAATTACTAGGAAAATTAAATGTCGAAACTTTATTACAGCTTTCCCATTCACACATAATCTTATACATTGGTTCTGGGCTTCTAGGAAGGCAAGTAAACTATTCAGACTTCATGAAACTGATTTTCCTCTCCAAAGTTAGACCATATTTACATTGATCAGCCCAGTGCCCTGAGTGGATACTGCCATAATTTTATGAAAGTGGTATTGGATACGTGGATGGAGGAGCAGCTAAGCCTTAAATTAATATGTGTGTCCTAGATTTTCTGTTAATTAGCCATTAGCCTCAAAAATGCAAACACTTCTGCTAGACAAGTATGTAAGCAACACTGTAATTTATGATTATTACTGTTTTTGCTATTTTTATAGAGATTAATTAGCATGTCCCAACCACAGACACTTAGTTCACTTATATACTATTCATAATGTTCATCATCTGGATTATATTTATCTTTGTGAGATTTTTTTTTTTTCTTTGAGACAGACTCTCACTTCGTCGCTCGTAGAGTATGGTGGCATCACAGCTCACAGCAACCTCAAATTCTTGGGCTCAAGCGATTTTTTTGCCTCAACCTCCTGAGTAGCTGAGACTACAGGTGCCCAGCTATTTTGAGGGACAAGTCTCGCTCTGGCTCAGGCTGGTCTCGAACCTGTGCACTCAGGCAACCCACCCGCCTTGGCCTCCCAGAGCGTTAGGATTACAGGCATGAGCCACCGCACCCAGCGAGATTTTAATTTTTAAAAAAGATTGTAATAGGAAAAGGAAATTTGTATCCAGCGATATCTGGAGTAGGAGGGTGTTCTGCTTAAACTTGCAAATCACTGACGCTGTCTCTGTATCCTTTCATGTTTTGAACACCCTTAAATAAGCAGAGACACTAAGACAGTGAAAATTGAGAAGAAACTTTACCAAAGTCAAAAAATTATATTTTCCTTAAAAACAAGGCAAGGGAAAAGGCCATTTAGCAAGGGCCTCTGAGTACGTTTCCGTCCACGTGCAATTTAAGATCTAAGCCAACTCTTGGTCTTGATTTCTTTTGGAATACCCAATAGGATTTTCTGGCGACGGCAGGTTCATTTGCCAACGGGGATCCGGCCCAGCACCATAACCAGCTCCTTCCCCCAGCTCATGTCCAATGTGGATGCAGCTTACGAAGTGGCTGAGAGGGGCACCGCCTACTTCTTCAAAGGTATCTAAAGAATCCTCAAAGAAAGAAATGGCAGGGCGCAGGACCCCTTCCCTTTCAAGTGTCTAGCACTGAGAGTTTGTTCTGTGATCAAGAGTCATGTTTCAGTTACTCCTGCTAAGGTTGGTGTGACATGCCACCCTCCTTGTTGTGACAATGACAGTCGTGATGGTGACTATCTAACTGTTCTCAGAACCAAGCTGTTTAGCCTAGGGAGGAGCTGTGCTAGTTGACAGTGCCCAGGAAGCAAGAAACCTGTTCTCTGTCCCCAGCACCTCTGCTCAGAGTGGTGTGGCCTACTCCACCGAGCGCCTCTGGATAGCAGAAGCCAGCTGGAACCCTGGGGAGGTAAACAATCCCCTCTCTACTATGTTGTGCTCAGCAGCGGTGGGGACAGGAGACCGCCTGTGACTTTAGGAGGTGGATAGGCACAATTTCGGTCTCTGTCTGGCCCCAACCCTTTACTATTTGAGTGACTTTGGCAAGTTATCTAACTGCTCTGAACCTTTGCTTCTTCCTCTGCAAAGTGATTATAGTAACATCAGTCTTGAAGATGTGTTTCGACAATGGCTAAGCTAAAGCAAAGTATCCAATAGGCGAGAACTATCAGTTTTAGCTTGCATATTCTGGATGCTAATGGATAAGGGTAGAGGCCTGGTGCCAACCTAAGTAAAAGAAATCATAGCATTGCAGCTGTACGTGGCAGCTAACACCTGTAAGCACTCTAGGAGGCCAAGGTGGGCAGATTGCTTGAGCTCAGGAGTTCAAGACTAACCTCAACAAGAGCAAGACCCTGTCTCTACTAAGAATAGAAAAACTTGCTGGGTGTTGTGGTGGGTGTAGTTCTAGCTACTTAGAAGGCTGAGGCAAAAGCATTGCCTGAGCCCAAGAAATTGAGGTTGCTGTTAGCTATTATGCCAAGAAAGCACTCCACCCAGGGCCACAGAATGAGACTCTGTCTCAAAAAAAAAAAAAAAATACATAGCATTTGCATGTCACTTGCCCTTTGTCTCTCATAGATATGTAAAGATGAAATGAGATTATAAATGACAGATATCTTGAAAAATATAATGTGCTCAATGTAAGACATGTTGTTCTTTCTTTAAGTTGTAACCAGGGGGGTTGTATCCAAGGAAGTCTGAAGTCTTTTGCTGATTAAGTAATTAGAGGGTTATAGCCATGGCAAATATCTCATGAAATATCCCACTATGATGCTTCCCAGAAATCTTTATGAATGAAGTGCATCACTAATTGGTCCAGAGTTTTGGTAAACTTTGATTTCTGTTTTCAGGCCCCCACTACTGGATAACAAGGGGATTCCAGATGCAAGGTCCTCCTCGCACTATTTATGACTTTGGATTTCCAAGGCACGTTCAGCGAATAGATGCGGCCGTCTATCTCAGGGAGCCACAGAAGACCCTGTTCTTTGTGGGTGATGAATACTACAGGTATGACTTTTCCCCTTTTGACTGTCTAAATATATTCAATGGGAAGGACAAGAAAGCCTTTTATGGGAAGAATGCAAGCCAAGTTTGGCCCAATGACTATTTTGGCCACTGGGGTGCCATTTACACTTGGTTGACTGTCTTCAAGATATGGAACCATCCAAATGATGAGTGAAACATCCGTAGTCCTATTGCTCGGTCTCTAGGACATCAGACCTCCTAATCTTTCAAGGCACTCATTAACCCGAGCCCCAGTGGCCTAAAAAAATGGGTGCAGCATTGCCAAATACCTAACTCTGCACTGGGAGTGCCTGAGGAGGAACTGTCCCCACTGTCACCTGGGTATCAAATGCATTCCAGAATACTCATGATCGGGGCCAATATGGATAGGGTCCTATGACTGTGGGGCTCTTGGAAGGAAAGTTCTGCTGAAAGGAAAATGCCACTTGCTAAGCCTAGAACACGAAGATTCTTCTATCCAAAGAGAACCATATGATCTCCGTGCCTGTCCTGCAGGACGGTATCATAAGCAGATCAGAAATAAGTGTGATCTTTCACCCAGCCACTGCAAACAGGGTCACAGCTCACTCACCTGCTCTTTCTATCCTCACTTGACTCATGTGTGGCTTTTGGCTAAACTCCTCTAAAGACCACCTCTGCCCTCTATTCCTGGTTCTGTCATTGGCATATTTCACCAAACTTCAAAAGAGAGAAGCAAAAACAGATTCTGAGCAGGCGACTGTGCTGTATACCGTAGGCCCATGATAGCATCTGGACAGAAGCAGAACTCCCAACTTTAGTCCAGGGGGTCTTTGTTTTATTTTAGACCACCTATTTTTAATAACTCTCTGTGTGGCATAAAATAAACTTAAACATAAATATTTTTCATCTTCTTTTACCTGCCTGACCCAAATTTGGAGCTGAGAAAGTAACATAACTAGAGCACAGACATATTCCATGAGAAAGAAAATTTATTTTATAAAAAAGAGTTCCAAACAAATATGGACCCTACTGGCTCTTCAGGGCCACAGAGAGCCCTGGAATTATTGTAGTGTCATGAGTGTCACTTCCAGACCAGTGTTTAAACCACCAACCCAGCTATTTTTCTCTTTGAACTTTCTAAAACATAGTGATTCTAGCGATCCATTTATTGAGCCCCTGTTATTTGCTGGGCAGAGTATGATCCTCCAAAGTTTTTCTTTACTATAAAGTGGGTGTAGTCACAGTGCTGACATACAGGAAAACACTGATCAAGAAATCTGGTTCCCTGTGGATTTTCTGAGAATGAGAGGGAAAGAAGCACAGGTAAGGGTCTGTGTGAGAGAGTGAAGGCTTTTATGTTCGGCTTATTCAATTAATGTTTTAAGGAGTGTTCTCAGTCTGGTTCTCATGGTGGGGATTATCCACTCACCTGTCACCTCTCTACTCCATTTATCACTTGATCTCTGGTCTAATCTACTGCCCACCAGCACCCCCAGAAAGCATATGCTTCTAGCCAGGATGGATTGGGGATTAACAGCTAAGGCAAAAGATATGGACAGAGGTTTGAAACTCTTTGTAAATTTTAGGGTGGAAAGGGCTTTAAAGGCTCTCTGTTCTCAATGACATTTGAGGACCTGGCTGGGCCTCCGTGAATGTCTACTAAGGAAAATCCTTTTGTAATCTAGATAAAACAGATTTACTAAAAAGTTGGTCTAGACTATAGAGAAGTGACTTTCAACCTGTATGTGCTGTGAGGGATTTTTAGGTGTGCTGTGAAAATTTCTAAAGATCATTAATTTAATTATTTTTGAAAGAAGTTCAAAGCGTAGTAAGTATATTCTTTTTTTTTTTACTCTTCTTTTTTGATCAACATAATTTAATTGTTCCCTGGAAGTTTAGCTGTAGGTTCAAGAGTGTCGTGACATAAAAAAAGGTTGAAAAACACTGGTCTAGACCATTAACTCAAAGGTTAACAAGCTTATTTTGTAGTTAAGAAAGAAACCATGGGAGGCATTTTTAATCCTCCCAGTGATGGAAGGTGTTCGGTGATATGACGCATGCAGATATGGACACCTAGCGCGCAGTCAGTGCCATAAACAGTAACTCTGCAGTAACAGGAAGAATTTGCTGGCAATTAAAAAATAATTGCTTAAAAATTTGTGATATTTCGCAAATGATGTCTTAAATCTCAATATTTTTCTGAGTGGCAATCCAGTAAGAGAGGTGGTCAAAGGAAATTTTGTACTGAAATTATTGCTTTTGGAAAAACATGGCCAACCCCTTCAGCAATAGTCGTCTTCTACTTTACACATGCTGACACACACACTGGTGTAGGCACTAAAAAGTGAGATAGACAATCCTACCCTACAGTTCAAACGTTCAGAAAAAGTTCGGGTACCAATTCTATTGAAAACCCCTCCAGAATTCTGCACACTGCGCTTACAAAGACCTCAAGTGTATAACATTTTTTCATCATGTCAAACCCTATCTTAATTAGAAATTGCATTCAGCTGCTAGTAACAGAACTCCCCTCCCCCAAATTCACTGTGGCATAAACACATAAAGGCTTGTTCAAGAGATTTAGAGCTGGTATGGTGGGTCTATGGTCATTGGGGGCCCAAGTTCCCTTTAACATTTTGCTCCACTATATTTTTAGCACATGGCTTCCATTCTCATGGTTGCCTCATGACTCCATGGTGCTCCAGTCATTACATTCTTACTTCAAAGGGGGAAACTGGGAGGAAAGGGGAAGGGAAACCAATGAAGTGTTACAGGTAAGCACATAGCCACACCCCCAAATACAGAAGGCCACAGCCTCAAGTTATGGAATAAGAATTTTATTATACTGACATCCACTGACAGTGTGTTAGGTCTTATTTCCTTTAGCCATTTTCAGGTTCTTCCTTGCTCTTATGCTAATTCAGTCTGTGGCACAAATAATGTGCCAAGGGAAGAAAAGTCTCTTGATACTCTTGTTACCAGGGCAATTCTCCATGAACTACTAGTTTCAATGAATGAAGCTCCGTGAGAAAATGATTGAGGAACTTCCTCCACAGAAAATTGAAGATTAGCCTGGGGCAAGGTTGGTTACACTCTAAAAGTGAGAACCCATGTGTCAGCCTCGTTGTAATCTACAGGGAGCAGCACACAGAGAACCACACAGTAAAATCCAAAGAGGAGACTCAACCATGTTGACGAGGCCACATACCTCATCTCCAATTGCATGTTGGTTAAACTTTCCCAGTTAGGGCTACTTCCTCTCACTTTTATTCCTTCTTTTTCTCTTTCTACCAGGCCCTAAAGATTCAATCAGGTTTTTTACTATTTTTACATTACTTCTACCTACAGCAAATTTCTTTCTTTAGATGTTCTCTCTTGCCTACAAGTAATAGAACAATGACTACATCAAGGTGTTTCTGAGGGCCCAGGGGAGTACCATCACTTCCATCATTTTTTTCAGATACACAGTCAACCATTTCTGAATTTTATGTAAAATGATTTGCAAATCTAGAAGTCCCACCCCTTTTTAATCATATTGCCAATCCTGAATCACTCTAGACAGATAGACTGGAAGAATCGTTGCTTCAAAGTAAGATATATGTTCTAACTACTCCTTCTTGAATGCCCCATGAATACTAGAAATGGATCTTTTCATTTGAGAATCGTACGGTTACCATAGAGAAATAAGTAATAAAAATTAGAAAGATGAAGTCAAGCTCAAAATCATGTTTTTATAATGTCTTGAATTTATTATGAAATTACAAAATTCATTATGAAACTCTCAAACATTTAGTGGGTATGATTATGTGTCAGACTCTGTACTGAGCTCTTGAAATTCATGAGAAGGCCTAGTTTGGGCTTGGTGCCTATAGCTCAAGCTGCTAAGGTACCAGCCACATACACCAGAGATGGTGGGTTCAAATCCAGCCCAGGCCTGCCAAACAGCAATGACAACTACAACCAAAAAATGCCCAGGTGTTGTCATAGGCACCTGTAGTCCCAGCTACTTAGGAGGCTGAGGCAAGAGAATTGGGCTCAGGAGTTGAGGGTTGCTGTAAGCTGTGGTACCACAGCCCTCTACTACCCAGGGTGACTGGAAGCCAGCTAAACTAGTTAGGCAGAAGGCAGTGGAAAGCAGATTCAAAATTCTCAAAGGAAAAGCTTTCAACCAAGAATCCTGTATCCATCAAACCTATCTTTCAAAAGTGAATATGAAATAAAGACTTCCCCAGATAAACAAAACCTGAGAGAATTTGTTGCTTTATAGACTTTTCTTATGAGAGATCCTAAAGAAAGTTTATTAGACTGAAAGCAAGTGTCCCTTGATAGCAATTCCAACCCATACAAAAAGCCAGAGATCACAAGTAATTGTGAAATTATAAAAGCGAGGATAAATGCATATTTTTTCTCTTTTCTTCTCTCAATTTAAAAATCTAAACATCATATAAAATGATGTGTATTTTGGGGGCTAAAACATGTAGAAATATATTTGTTAATGATAGCATAAAGGAAGCAGTTGGGAGCAAAATTATATTAGATGAAGGAAATGACACCAGATGGTAACTCAAATTCATGGAAACAAAAGAAGAGAACCAGATATGGTAAATAAGAAAGTTAATGTAGGCTCGGCGCCTGTGGCTCAACAGGCTAAGGTGCCAGCCACGTACACCTGAGCTGGCGGGTTTGAATCCAGCCCGGGCCCGCCAAACAACAATGATGGCTGCAAACAAAAAAACGGCTGGGCGTTGTGGTAGGCACCTGTAGTCCCAGCTACTTGGGAGGCGGAGGCAAGAGACTCACTTGAGCCCAGGAATTGGAGGTTGCTGTGAGCTGTGATAGCACAACACTCTATCCAGGGTGACAGCTTGAGGCGCTGTCTGAAAAAAAAAAAAAGAAAAGAAAGTTAATGTAATGAAAGCTGCAAATACACATTTGCTCACCTTTCTCTTCTCAGTTTCTTTAGAAGATGATAAATTATGTAAAATAATAATTATAATATTATGTTTGAGCTTGTATATACTATAGATGTGATATATGGATCATTATGACAGTTATGAGATACACAAAAATCAAGAAATGTAAAATGTGCACAGATAGAAACAAATGAAGCCCTGCCAGCAACATCAATGAGCTGTGCAAGTTGAAACTTGCTATGGGTGAATCAGAAAGGATACTGTCAACTGAGTTTCTTGGAAGTGAACTAAGGGACCATAATATAGTCTGTCTCAAAACTTTTGTAGTGACCTACATATGTACAACAGTAATACCACAAAAAGAAGAGGAAGAAAGTAAACCTATGTAGGAGTAATGTTTCTTTATATCACTGCAATTAAGTTAGTATAAATCTGAAGCAGATTTTTCTTTTTGAGACAAAGTCTTAATCACCCTGGGTAGAGTATTGTGGCATCACAGCTCACATCAACCTCAAACTCGTGGGCTCAAATGATCATCTTGCCTCAGCCTCCTGAGTCTGGGATTACAGGTGCCCACCACTACAATCACCTAGTTTTTCTATTTTTAGTAAAGATGGGGGTCTCACTCTTGCTGAGGCTGGTCTTGAACTCCTCAGTTTAGGCAATGCACATGCCTCAGCCTCCCCAAATACTAGGATTACAGGCATGAGCCACTGTGCCAGCCCAGCAGGTTGTTTGTTTTTTAAGTTAAGATGTATTTGTTAACCCCTACATCAACCACTAAGAAAATAATCCAAGAAAATAATGTGAAAAAATTATTTAAAAGCTAAAATATTCCTTGAGCAGCACCCATAGTTCAGTGGGTAGGGTGCCAGCCACATACACTAAGGCTGGCAGGTTTGAACCCAGCCCATGCCAGCTAAAACAACAATGACAACTGCAACAACAACAATAAAAACAAATAGCAGGGTATTGTGGCAGACACCTGTAGTCCCAGCTACTTGGGAGGCCAAGGCAAGAGAATTGCTTAAGCCCAAGAGTTTGAGGTTGCTGTGAGCTATGACTCATGGCACTCTACCCAGTTCTGTCTCAGTAAATAAATAAATAAATAAAATATTCCATTAGAAAATTTTAACTAAAGGAAAAGAAAGCAGTAAGGAGGAATAAAGGAACCAAAAAGACATGTGTCATAGAAAACAAGAGATAAAATGGCAGGCATAAGTCCATCTTTATGAATAACATTAAGTATAATCTGTGAATAAAATTAGATTAACAGTCTAATCAAACAACAGAGATTGTCAGATGGTATTAAATAAAACCAAGATTCAATTATGTGCTGTCTGTAGAAGACACATTTAAGATTCAAAGATCCAAGGTAGAAAGTAAAAAAATGAGTATATATATATATATAACATGAATAGCAACCATAAGAAAGCTTGAGTGACTAAATGATAGGCAAAATAGACTTATAGTGATAAGATTATTAATGTACTATGAAGGCATAAAATTATAAACATATATGAATCTAACACAGAGCCCCAAAACACATGAAGCAGAAACTGACATAAAAAAGGGAGAGTCACAAGGGAACAATAATAGTTGGAGACTTCAACACCCCACTTTCAATAATAGAGAGAAAGCTAGACAGGTCAACAAGGAAAAGAAGACGTGAACGGGGTATAAACCAACTAGACCTCACAGATATCCGTATACTGCTCCATCCAACAAGAGCAGAATAGATTCCTTGCAAGTGAAGATGGAAGGAAGCTTCTCCAAAATAATGTGTGAGGCCACACACAAGTCTAAATAAATTTAAAACAATGGAAGTCATAAAAAGTATTTTTTTATCACAATGAAATAAAGCTAGAAATCAACACTAGAAAGAAAATTGGAAAATTTACAAATGTGTGGAAATTAAACAGCACACTATTAAATAACTAATGATCAAAGAAGAAATCACAAGAGAAATTACAAAATATGTCAATGTAAATGAAAATTAAAATACACTATGTCAGAACTTATGGAATGCAGAGAAGGTAGTGCTCAGTGGGAAATTTATAGCTATAAATGCCTATATTAAAAAAGGAATAAAAATCTCAAATCAATAACTTAAACTTCTGCTTCATTGGAAATCAAGACCAAATTCAATCCAGAGCAAAAAAAAAAGGTTATAAAGAATTACAGTGAAAAAATAAAAACAGAATAAATAATCCATTTTTAAAAATCTGGAAATCTGAAAAAGTTTGGTCATCTTTGAGAAGATGAACAAAATTGACAAACTTTTTACTACAGTGTGTCCCAAAGTCACCATATGTGAGGAAAATGGGAAATTATAGCTAAATGTATCTTTATTTACAAAATACTCATTATGAAATTTCACAAAACATTTTCTACATGTTGACTACTTTTTTAAAAGTAAAAAATAGAAGACTTAAATTCCTACGATCAAAAAGAGAAGACATTATCACCAACATTACAGAAATAAAAAGGATTATAAAGCAATACTATAATCAATTGTAGGTCAATAAATTAGATAAATAAAATGACAACTTCCTAGGAAAACACATGCTAGTGAAACTGAGTCAAGAAAAAATAAACAGTCTGAATAGACATACTCTTATAATAAAAATAGCCCAAGCCTAGAACTCATTGGTGAGTTTTACCAATACATTGAAAGAGGAATTAATACAACTGTTTTGAAACCTCCTTTAAACTATAGAAGAGAACAGAATTAATACCAATTTTTCACAAGCTCCCCTGTAACATAGAACACTGCCTAACTCACTGCATACGTCCAGCATCACCCTTCTATCAAAACCAGACAAAAATTCACAAGAAAATTCAACTTCAGACCAGTATCCATTGTGAATATGATGCAAAAACACTACCAAACCAAGGCCAGCAACATATAAAAAGAATTATACACTAAGTTCAAGTGGGATTTTTCCCAGAAATGCACAGATGGTTTAAGATTCAAAAATTGATTAATGTACTATATCAATAGAATAAACAAAAATTAGATGATCATTTCAACAGATGCAGAAAAAGAATTTTACAAAATCTAATACCATTTTACTTAAAAAAAAAAGGAATAGAAAGAAACTTTCTCAACTTTTTAAAGTGCATCTATGAAAAATTCACAGCTGACAGCATACTCAGTGGTGAAAGACTGAATTCCTTCCTTCTAAGATCAAAAACAAGATAAAAATTTCCACTCTTACCACTCTATTCAGCATTTTACTGAAGATTCTAAATAGGGCAAATTAGAAAGAATAATTAAGTAAAAGTTATTCAGATTTGAAAGAAAATAAAACTATGTCTGTGTGTACATATGATCTTTCATATAGAAAACTCTAAAGAATAATATAAAAAACATTTTTAAAACAAATAAATGACTTCAGCAAGATTGCAAGGTATAAGTTCAACATGTAAAAATCAATTGTATTTTTATACACCTCAATGAACAATCTGAAACATGATATTAGGAAAACAATTCCACTTACAATAGCACTAAAAAGAATAAAATTCTTAGAAATAAATTTAACAAAAGAAATGGAAAACTTCTAATCTGAAAATTATAAAATATTGTTAAAGAAATTAAATAAGGGTGGTGCCTGTGGCTCAGTGGGTAGGGCGCTGGCCCCATATACCGAGTGTGGCGGGTTCAAACTTGCGGCCCTGGCCAAATTGCAATAAAAAAATAGCTGGGCGTCGTGGCAGGCACCTAAAGTCCCAGCTACTCGGGAGGCTGAGGCAAGAGAATCGCCTAAGCCCAGGAGTTGGAGGTTGCTGTGAGTTGTGTGAGGCCATGGCACTCTACTGAAGGCAATAAAATGACACTCTGCCTCTACAAAAAAAAAAAAAAAGAAAGAAAGAAATTAAATAAGATCTAAGTACAATAACTCACATTCCTGGATTGGAAGCCTTAATATCATTAAGATGGCAATACTTCCCAAGTTGATCTACATTTTCAGCATAATTCCTTTCAAAATACCACTGACTTCTTTGTAGAAGCTGACAAGCGGACTTTAAAAGTGAAAACTCATAGGACCTATAATAGTCAAAACATCTTGAAAAAGAACAACAAAGTTGTTACTGAAAAGAAAGAGTAAGACAGTGTGATATTAGCATAAGGATAGACACATAGATCAATGGAATAAAATTTAGAGTTCAGAAACAAACCCATATATCTACAGCCAATTGATTTTTGACAAGGTGCTAAGGCCATTAAATGGAAGAATAATAGTCTCTTCTGCAAATTGTGCTGGAAGGAGTGGCCAGTCACATGCAGAAGAATGGAGTTGGACACCCACCTCGCAATATAACACAAAAATTAACTCATAATTGATCAAACTCCTAAGAGCTAAAACTATAAAACCCTTAGATGAAAAATACAGAAATAAATCTCTATGACCCTACATTTAGCAATAGGTGCTTAGATATGAGCCCAAAAGAAAAATTGGACAAATGGGACTTCATCAAATTTGAAACTTTTCTGCTTCAAAGGTCATTATCGAGAAAGTGAGGTTTGGGAGGGTAATTGGTGGGAACACACCTACGGTGCATTTTACAAGGGTACATGTTAAATTTACTAAGTATAGAGTATAAATGTCTTAATACAATAACTAAGAAAATGCGGTGAAGGCTATGTTAAACAGTTTGATGAAAATATTTCAAATGGTATATAAAACCAACACATTGTACCCCATGATTGCTTTAATGTACACAGCTATTGCTTAATTAGAAAAAAAAGAAAGTGAGATTTCAACCTGGGGAAATGGGAGAAAATATTTGTAAGTCACATATTCTAGATTTGTATCTAGAATGTGTAAAGGACTTGTAGCTCAATTTTTAACAACAAAAACAACCCAGAAGATAAGCAATGGACCTACCTGATCAGGTGTTTTTCCATAGAAAACATGCAAATGCCAAGAGGTATGTAAAAAGATGCTCAGTATCAGTAGTCATCAGGGAAATGAAAATAAAAACCACAATGAGATATTTCTTCACACTTATTACAATGCTATAATCAAAATGCCAAACAACAAGTGTTGGCAAAATATGAAGAAATCAAACCTCTCATATGCTGATAGTAAAAATGCTAATTAGTATAGACACTTTGAAAAGCAGGCTCCTATTCTCCAAAAAGCTAAATATGGAGTTGTCGTTTGACCCAAAATTCTAATGATTCTTCTAGAGAAATAAAAATGTCCACACAAAAACCGTACACAAATATTCCTATCACCATTATTCATGATAGCAAAATGGTAGAAACAACCAAAATTTCCATTAAGTATTGAAATGGACATATAAAAGGTTATAAATTCATTCAATAGAATATTATTTGGCCAGAAAAATGAATGAAGTATTGTAACATACTACAACATAGATGAATCTTGACAGTATTATGCTAAGTGGAAGAAGTTGCAAAAACCCACAAATTATGATTCCATTTATATGAAATGTCTTAAATAGGCAAGTTTATACAGACAGAAAGTAGGGTAATAACTGTATAGGTCTAGGGGAGATGGGTGAGAGGATAGGGGTAAGAAGGATGGGGTGTCGAGGACTAACAGTTTAAAGGTATGAGATGTCTTTTTAGAGTGATGGCAACTTTGTGAAATTAATTTTGTTGATGGCAGCACAGTTCTGTGGATATAGTGAGGTGTTGTTTAGCATTGGGGATATGTTCTGACAAAGACATCATTAGGCAGTTTGGCTGTGTGAATATCATAGAGTATACCTACACAAACATAGTGTAGCCCACTGCACACCTGGGCTGTATGGTGTGGAGCACAGGAGCTACAAATGTGTCAGCCGTAGTGTAGTCAGCCGTAACACAAAATAAAATATTTGTGTACATGAACATAGAAGGGGTAGAGTACAAATACAGTATTTTAATTTCATGGGATTACTATCATATACATGCTCCATCATTGATAGAAACATCCTCATCTGGCATATGATTGTATACTAAAAGGTCATCAAATTGTTAAGCAAAAGAGAGAGAAAACCATTGCAATACTCCTGCCAGTGATGATGAGTTTAGGGGCTAAGAGTAGATTTAATTGCTCTTCAAGAGATCAAGATCAAGAAAACTTAGATTTTAGTGATTGACAGGTTGGAGGTCATTTCTTGAATAAGTGAATTTTCAAGTTTGCCACTTACCAAGCTAGTAGATTTAAAAAGTAAAGCTGAGAATCAATTTTGTTAATGGTGAAAGGTAGGGGTCCAGTTTCAGTCTTCTACAGGTTGCCAGCCAGTTCACCCAGCACCATTTGTTAAATAGGGAGTCCTTCCCTCACTGAATATTTTTGATAGGTTTATTGAAGATCAAATGATGATAAGTAGCTGGGTTCATCTCTTGATTCTCTATTCTGTTCCATAAATCTACCTCTCTGTTTTTGTGCCAGTACCATGCTGTTTTGATCACTATAGATTTACAGTATAGCCTGAAGTCTGGTAATGCCATACCTCCTGATGTGTTCTTATTTCTGACTAACGTATTTGCTATTCGAGTTTTTTTCTGATTCCATCTAAAACGAAGTACTATTTTTTCAAGTTCTTTAAAGTTTGACAATGGTTCTTTAATACAGATTGCATTAAAACTGTAAATTGCTTTGAGTAGTATGGACATTTTAACAATGTTGATTCTTCCCAGTCATCAGCATAGTTGTTTTTCCATTTGTTAACATCTTCAGCTATTTTTTTTCTCAGAATTTCGTAGTTCTCTTTATAGAGATCTTTCACGTCCTTTGTTAGGTGAATTCCCAGATATTTTATCTTCTTTGGCACTACTGTGTAAAAGGAATAGAGTCCTTGACTATGTTTTCAGCTTGACTATTGTTGGTATATATAAAAGCTACTGATTTGTAAGTATTGATTTTGTATCCTGAGACGCTGCTGTATTTCTTGATCATGTCTAAGAGTTTTAAAGTTGAGTCCCTGGGATTTTCCAAGTATAGGATCATATCATCAGCAAAGAGTGAGAGTTTGATCTTCTCTGACCCTATGTGGCTACCCTTGATTGCCTTCTGTTGCCTGATTATGATGGCTAAGACTTCCATTACTATGTTGAATAGCAGTGGGAGATAGTAGACATCCTTGCCTCATTCCTAATCTGAGTGGAAATGTTTTCAATTTTACACCATTCAATGTGATATTGACTGTGGGTTTGCTGGGAGAATATGTCATGAGGAGGACCCCCTGGGCAATGGAAGCAACACCAAAAATACATTATCGGGATCTGATCAAACTAAAAAGCTTTTGCATAGCCAAGAGCACAGTAAGTAAAGCAAATAGACACCCTTCAGAATGGGAGAAGATTTTTGCAGGTTATGCTTCTAACAAAGGTCTGATAATAAGAATCTACAGAGAACTCAAACTAATCAATAAGAAAAGAACAAATAACCCCATTTCTATGTGGGCAGGAAACTTGAATAGAAACTTCTCTGAAGAAGACAGGCATATGGCCTACAAACACAGGAAAAAATGCTCATCATCCTTAATTATCAGAGAAATGCAAATCAAAACCACTTCGAGATATTATCTAACTCCAGTAAGATTAGCCCACATCACAAAATCCCAAAACTATAGATATGGGCGTGGATTCAGAAAGAAGGGAACACTTCTTCACTGCAAGCTAATACGACCTTTTTGGAAAGAGGTTTGGAGAACACTCCAAGGAACTAAAAGTAGAACTACCATTCAATCCTACAATTCCTCTAATAGGTATATACCCAGATGATCAAAAATTATTTTACAACAAAGACATTTGCACCAGAATGTTTATTATAGCCCAATTCATAATTGCCAAGACATGGAAACACCCCAAGTGCCCATCAACCCATGAATGGATTAAAAAATTGTGGTGTATGTACACCATGGAATATTATGCAGCCTTAAAAAAAGATGGAGATGTTATATCTTTTATGTTTACCTGGATGGAGCTGGAACATATTCTTCTTAGTAAAGTATCTCAAGAATGGGGAAAAAAGTATCCAATGCACTCAATACTACTATGAAATCAATATATAATCACCTATACATCTATATGAATGGCAAAACATATCTATAGTCCAGAAAGTAGAAGGGAAAAGGAGAGAGAGGAGAGGGAAGGGGGGATATGGCAGAAGGGAGGGTATTTGGGGGGACCTCACCTAATGTGCATGATGCAATGGTACATTTCAAAACTATTAAGAAATGAGTATAATTTTGATGAATGTGTTACTTAGTTCAATGTAAGCATTTCACATTGTACATTGAAGCAGTACCCTGAACCTCATAAATGCATCAATATACAAAGTTATGATTTAATAAAAAATAAAATAATAAAAAAAGAAGTAAAGCTGAGGCTGGGTGCAGTGACTCATGCCTGTAATCCTGGCACTCTGGGAGGCCAAGGTGGATGGATTACCTGAGCTCACAAGTTCAAGACCAGCCTGAGCAAAAGCGAGACCCCCATCTCTAAAACAGCCAGCTGTTGCAGTGGGTGCCTGTAGTCCTTGCTACTCAGGAGGCCAAGACAAGAGAATCGCTGGAGCCCAAGAGTTTGAGGTGATGCCATGGCACTCTACCTAGGGTGACAGAGTAAGACTCTGTCTCAAAGAAGGAGGAGGAAGAGGAGGAGGAGAAAAGCTGAATTAGGAGAATAAAAAGGACTTTCATTTTATACATGTGGAATTTGACATGCTGGTGAGACCCAAGAATGGAAATGCCCAAAAGGAGTTGGACGTATAAGGATGAACTCAAAAGAACTCAGGCTGGAAAGATAAACTGGGGATTCACCGTGTGATCCGGTGTTAACTGATGCCATGTGAGGGCGTGAGACTGCCCAGGAAGAGGAGGGCCAAGGAGAGCATGTGGTGTCTGTTACAGAAAACATGGAAAATATGAAAGCAAAAGAAATTTCCTCAAATTGCTACCACTTGAAAGATTTTTTGATAGCTACTTAATACTTGTTCTTCTGTTTTGGGGGGTGTTTTCCTTCTTTTTAAATAGTTAAGTATACACATTTGCATCCTGAAATTTTTCACTTTACATTATAGACTAGGTGTTTTTCCATGTTGTGACAAATTCTTTGTTTCCAGAATCATCCCACAGTCATTTTCCTCATGGGGTCCTGTTTCTGACTCTCACCTGGAGGGTACATGGCAACTTCTTGCTCTTCTTCCTTCTTGTCATTCCTGATCACTGTCCCCACTGCCCTTCTCCAGGGTAGATCACAAAGGCCCCTTCCCTCATGAAAGCCATGTGGTTTCCAGCTAGACATTCATGACGAGCTTCCAAGAGGAACTTTGGATTTCTGCTTCCCTTGTCCCTCCTAGGGTACACTGGAAATGTCACCTGCAGAAACGTCCTCAAACCATCTCACATAATTTATTCATATGTTCTCCCTTCTGTCATTCTTTCTCACTTTCTCTTCAAGCCCATGTGAGCAGACTCACTTCCCACTTGATACTTCAGAGGCGGTAGAATGGAATCAGCTATGCCTTTGATATTGATAGAAAACGTCACAATCAAAACACCAAAAATGTCTAACAAATCTAACTTCTAAGCATATGTGTTAAGTTAAATAAAAATGCAGGCATTTATCAAAGTGATACTCAAGTCCTTAAACTAGAAATATGGGGAATAAGACAATATATCTGAAACGCTGCATCATGGGTTCTCGGCCCTGTGTTACCACCAGCCAAGTTTAACTCTCGACAATAATGTGTTTAATATCTACACCTTTTAATCAATATTAAATAATAAAACAAATTCCCATAAAGAAAATAAACATGATGGCAGATCACTATTTTTAGTTTGATAGTTGTATCCCAAGCACGATCCCAGTGATGAGAAAATATATGCAATGATTTCAGCAGGTACTTAGTATATGGTGGATTCTCAACAAAAAACGATTTCTTTCCTTAGTATTCAAATTCAGCTTAATATTGATGGTTTACTGTGTATCACAAATCATGCTGGATATGTCTCAAATTCTCTCATTCCCTCATCTGCCTTCTAATTTTAAGAAATGGGTACTATGACCTATATTTAACAGGTAAAACCATTTTGTCTCAGAGAGGTTACACGATTAGTTCAAGATCACCCCTGGATTTTACATTCATATCCGCTGAATCCACATCCAAAGGGCTTTCCCACCAGCCCATATGCTCTTTCTTCAACTGTCTTCACTGTTCATTGTCAGTCAAATGCCCAAAATCCTCATCCTACCATAGAATCTCTTTTTCTTTTATTCCCTCAGCAAAATCCTCAACGCACCAGTAGAGCTTCCTAATCCTAATCCCTTCTCTAACTTTGTTCTCTGGGCGACATCCACCATTGTCTAGCTGTCCTTTTTCCACTCTTCTTTACCTTGCCTACTTTTACAAAAGGTTATCATGATAAAGTATGTTTAAAGGTTAAAGATTAAACTCCTCGATGACTTAGGATGCAAGATCAAACCACAAAGTTCACTCAACCTCATACAAACAAGTCAGAGTTAATGGTTCTTGGAACCAAAATAAATGACAAAGTCTTCTCAGCTGAGCCTTCCTGTGTGTGTGTGCACATTTCTGCACGCATGTGTGTGTGAGAGAGAGAGAAAATTTCCTCTTAAATTCATGACCACTATTTTCCAGATGAGAGAACTAGGGCTCAGAGCACATTCTTTCCCGATGAGAGAGCTCGTAGATAACAGCCAGAAATTCAAGCCCAGAGCTGTCTCACTGCACGTGCTCTTTGCTCTACAACAGAGATCTTTATGGATCTGCCCACAAAGGGCTAAATCATCACCAAGTTTTCACCAGGTCACAGCAAAATAAGAACAAGGTGATATTATAAATGCAAGGATTTGTGGTCTATGGTCTGTCAACATAGAAGCAGATTACTGGCAAGAATTGTCTTTTATTCTGAGTTCATTTCCTTTTATGTGTTAAAGTTCCTTTTCTTTGTGAAATGATATAAAAAATAGCTGGTAATATGTTTTTGATAGTTTGATGATAATAGTCTTACTTGGTCAAATGAGAAGTAGGTAACCTTATGTCAGCTCTAAAGGCCCCTGTCCACATGATGTCCATATAGAAGGCCCAAATGAAATATGAACATGTTGTATTTAATACGTTGGGAGAGCTAGTTTCTACGCCTAGCTCAAAGGTTCCATAAAGCAGCTCAACTCCACGAGGCCCTCTTTCCTAGTGTGCCTCCTGCTCAAGGTCATGGCAGATTAGTCCCTTGGCCTGTGCGGTCCTGACCACATGAGAGACTCATCTCAGGAGACAGTGGGCATGATCTGCTGCCCCAGGAAACCACCTAGGGGTAACCAGGAACCAGGAGAAACTGTCTGACCTTCTGGTGGGAAAGGAGTGGGGCGTCCAGCTGGGAATGTCCCCACTTGGAGCTCTGTGCTAGTGAAGAAGGGACTTTCTTTCACTTTACGTGAGGTCCTATTGAAGAGGCAAGAGTCACCTCCGCCTAATGCTGAACTCACACAAATCATGTTGACTCATACAGGACTTTTTACAAGGTACAACTGAGATCATAAAGAGACGTATTACCCAGTCTTCAGAGTTACCAATGAACGGTGGTTGCTGACCAGGAAAAAGAAACCTAAACTACTATTCGGTCAGTTGACTCATCTTTCCAGCAAGTAAAAGCAATAGAATTCAATTAGTTTGATTTACAATGCAGAGGTTCGGTTATTACAGATTTTCTTAGTTCTCATTTGCCGATTGTTCCTGAATTTGTTCATTCCTTCAATGTGCATTATTTGTTCAACTTTTTCTCCAAGCAGAACAAGTATACATAGCACTACGCCCATGAATAAAAGCCCCTGTAAAAGGCTTTTGATTGCTTGATGAGCCAAGAAATTGATAACACAGAGAGAGAAAAATGACAATTACAACAGTAAATAAGAAATCAAAATGATATGTAAAGTCCCCTTTGAAAAACAATACAGGCAGTCCCTGAGTTACAAACATCTGACTTACATACAACTTGCACTTAAGAACAGAGGCTATGGCTCAGCAGCTAAGGCGCCAGCCACGTACACCTGAGCTGGCGGGTTCGAATCCAGCCCGGGCCCGCCAAACAACAATGACGGCTGCAACCGAAAAATAGCTGGGCGTTGTGGCAGGTGCGTGTAGTCCCAACTACTTGGGAGGCAGAGGCAGGAGACTCGCTTGAGCCCAGGAGTTGGAGGTTGCTGTGAGCCGTGATGCCACAGCACTCTACCCAGGGCAACAGCTTGAGGCTCTGTCTCAAAAAAAAAAAAAAAAAAAGAACAGAACCTATTATAAGTAACAGGTAAATGTACCTCTTCCAACTTACATACAAATCCAACTAAGGAACAAACCTTCGTAGCCTATCTCACTGTAACCCAGGGACTACCTGTATATATTTTTTAGGTTACAGGAACATGTACTATAATATATAAAATGACTAATTCTTTTTTTTTACTATGAATATGGGAAATAATATTTATTGAGACTATGTTATGTTTAATTACCTATACAAAGAGTCTTGCCAATATTTGTAATATGACTAATTCTAAGCAACAGCCAGCAGCCAGATCTTTTTTAAGAGACTTATTAAAACAATTACTTGTCCAAACTGGCGTTACCGGAATCTCGGAAACATGAGTGAGCAGAAATAGAGGTCTGTGACCTAATTTTGGCATTTCTCCATTTAAAAAATAACAAAGTGCGTGTGTGTGTATGAGAGAAAGACAGAGAGAGATGGGAAATAAATCATAAGTTGACTCTGGCTGTGCTTAGCTAACATGGTGTCATCCACACTCACTACAAACTTCTTATTAATATTATTTATGACATAATATTTCTTCCAGCTATGATGAACGAAAAAGGAAAATGGAAAAAGACTATCCAAAGAATACAGAAGAAGAATTTTCAGGAGTAAATGGCCAAATAGATGCTGCTGTAGAATTAAATGGTGAGTGTTTTCACCAAAAACTTTCTTTGTAGAAATTATAATAAGAAATCTGGGCTCCATTTCAACGCAACAGAAAATGGCTTTCTAAGTGGGAGTCTTTGGTTCTTAGTTTTAGTCCTGGATCCTTCCATAAGTTTAGCCAACCAAATTATCTAGTAGGAAAAAAATAACTATAAAAGGTTTCCATTGTAGGGCGGCACCTGGGGTCAAGGAGTAGGGTGCTGGCCCCATATACCAGAGGTGGTGGGTTCAAATCCAGCCCCGGCCAAAAACTGCAAAAAAAACAAAACAACAAAAAAAGATTTCCATTGTAGTTTTCTCTTTGCTGATGGAAAGTTTTAAAAACATCACTTCCATCCATTCGTGAGTGAGACCATGAAGAGCACCCAGGGCCAGACGACCTTTTCATCTTTAAAATACACATAATCTCAACCTCTTCAGTGCTTTTCCCCAACTTATCACTCAGCTCCTGAAATTTAACACAGAGCTAGGAAAGTTGAGTTAAACTAGGCTGAATAAATTTTATTGGATCTTTTGTATCAGTCAGTTAGCACACTGTTCTTGAGTATGTGGCACAGAGTAAGACACTGTTCAGAAATGCAAAGACAATTCCAGACACAGCCTCTGCTCTCCCGGAAGGGTCTGTGTCTTTGGGAGACGTTATCCAACACAGATCAGTTACTGGAAAAGAGACAGTCTATAATTTAGTTTTCAAGTACGCGGTAATTGTAAGAAAAAAATCAAAACTGGCAGCCATTGAAAATTTCACAGTGGCACTTTGGATGGGTTTTGAATGTTGGCTAGAGGCTTGACCAGGGAAAGACGGGGAAGGGGTTTCT
>CAUYON010141033.1:0-33432 GCA_963573935.1 Arctocebus calabarensis
GGCGGGCGCCTGTAGTCCCAGCTACTAGGGAGGCTGAGGCAAGAGAATCGCTTAAGCCCAAGAGCTGGAGATTGCTGTGAGCAGTGTGACGCCACGGCACTCTACCAAGGGTGATAAAGTGATACTCTGTCTCTAAAAAAAAAAAAAAAAAAAAAAAAAAGGTACAGCTAAAGAAACAGGTATAAATTTGGCAGCCAGTAATTTTGACAGGGAAGTTGCAGCTTGCATGACTTTAAATACGTGAATTTGAAAATACTGAGTAACCATTGTGCTTTATGTTGATCTGAAAAATATGCTGAGCCATTACTTTTTAAAAGAAGAAAACCTGGCCGGTTGTGGTGGTTCACGCCTGTAATCCCAGCACCCTGTGAGGCTGAGGAGGGTATACTTGAGCTCACACGTTCCAGCAGCCTTAACAAGAGTGAGACCCTGTTTCTACTAGAAATAAAAAAATTAGCTCAGTGTTGTGGCAGGTGCCAGTAGTCCCAGCTACTCGAGAGGCTGAGGCAGGAGGATCACCTGAGCCCAAGAATTTGAGGTTGCTGTGAGCTGTGATACCATAGCACTCTATACAGTGTGACACAGTGAGACTCTTATCTCTAAATAAATAAATAAGGAAAAAATAAGGTCACTTAAATGAATTAAACTGCAGCTTATTTGGAAATGTGTTCAGTAGCAGGGATTCCAGTTCTGAACAGCTGTAGTTTTTATTTTTTCCTTTTATAAGGAGGGATTACACACAAGAGAATTAATAAAGAAATGTTTTATATTTTTAATGATTGGATTTAGAATAATATAAATGATTATTACTGGCACTAGTAATCATGATCTTTATTTTTCCTTTTTTTTTTTTTTTTTGAGACAGAGTCTCACTATGTTGCCATGGGTAGAGTGCAGTGGCGTCACAGCTCACAGCAATGTCAAACTCTAGGGCTCAAGCGATTCTCTTGCCTCAGTCTCCCAAATCGCTGAGAGTACAGGTGCCCACCACAACGCTCAGCTATTTTTTGTTGCATTTGTCATTATTGTTTAGCTGTCTTGGACCGGTTTTGAACCCATCAGCCTTGGTATATGTGGCTGGCTCCATAACTGCTGTGCTACAGGTCAGCCAGTAATCTTGATCTTGATTGAGGAAAAAAAGCAAATAAGACTTTTAATGTATAAAAATGAAAGTTATTGGGCGGTGCCTGTGGCTCAGTGAGTAGGGCGCCAGCCCATATACCAAGGGTGAAAGGTTCAAACCTGGCCCTGGCCGAACTGCAACAAAAAAATGGCCAGGCGTTGTGGCGGGCGCCTGTGGTCCCAGTTATTTGGGAGGCTGAGACAGGAGAATTTCCTAAGCCCAGGAGCTGGAGGTTGCTGTGAGCCATGAAGCCATGGCACTCCACCAAGGGCGACAAAGTGAGACTCCGTCTCTAAACCACCCCCCCCCAAAAATGAAAGTTATTTGTTTACCAATTCCTTATCCTATATTTTTCTTCATATCAAATAGCTAAAGGCTAATTTAACTCATGAGAGAATTTATAGAACTTTCTGAGTCTGACTTCTCCCTTGATCTAAGAGCATGTCCATTTGATCCTCCCGGCATCTTTCCTCCCTGCCATGGCACCTGCGTGATTGCCCACCTAGAGGGATGCTCTTTGCTGTTGGGCTTCTGCCCACACCTTTGTTGCTGATGATGTTACATGACACCAGTAAAGAGCGTCCACTGCAGACGGACCGTCCTGCACTGTGTTACTTCAGTCTCATGTGCACAGCAGACGTTCACCAGTTTTCACTTTCAGGAACGTGACCCCTGCGCTGGCGGTTGAGTGTGTATGGAGATCACTGTGCTGTTGTGTACTTTAGGGTGTGTTGGAAATTGTCCATAATAAAAAGTTAAAAAATGTATTATGGTTGATAGATAAAGTCATCGAAGAGATCACCAATTGCAAGTTGATTAACCATAAATGCCACTGTGAAAAGGATTTAGGTAATTAAAAATAACAAGATTGTGTTGGCAGATAAATGTGCTCTTCAGCACAATGTCTGTGGCATAGTATTAGAGGCCAGCAAACTGATTAAATCATGTGACAGTGTACTAAGGATGGTCTTACCATTATTTGAGTGCTCTGATAGTTTTTTTAATGTTCAGGTAATTAATATACAGTAAAACCTCTGTAAGTTGACCACCCAGGGGCCCGTAACAAACTGGTCAGCGTATGGTCTAACATGTACACCTGAAGTGGACACTGAACATGGAAAGGTGTGGGTGATGGGACGTGGTGAAGCAGGGGCTGTGGCAGGGGCCCTGGGCTCTGGATATTCCTGTGGCCAACGTAAGGAACTAGCCTACTGTACTGATATGTGCATGTCGAGTCTGTGAAAATTAAGTCAGCTTCAAAAAATGGCCAGCTGTGGAGGTTCTACTGTCGTTGTGAAATTGTGCCTCTTATCCCTGGCCTCTTTTCCCATTCATCATCGTTTTAGTGGTTCCTGTTGTTCTGCTTTCCAGGAACTGGTCCACAAATCCTCATTCAAGGGAAGAGTGGAAGAAGCTAGGTGCACACTTGTCCTGAGCCTTTGGATGTCCACCTGTGGTTCAGACGTGAAACCTAGATGCCTAGAGCTCTCTTACCATCTTCTCTGCCACAGGAGAGCGGGTATCAGGAAATACCCCACTGTGGCGTCACTTCCTTGAGGTGACTGTACTGTGCAGTGACAGTGTGCGTCCAGAAACATCCAGAGCCCAGACCCTGCCATAGCCCCCTCTTCATCACATCCCATCGCTTCCACTTTCCCCACAGCCTTGCAGCTCACTCACGCTCTCCATCTTCAGTGCCCACTTTAGTTCCAAGCTGATGGCATCACTCCCTAGACCCCTGAAGGCGAAGCCTGCCCAGCGGTCTTCCATTTATTCTCTGCTCACCACCAGAGTGACCCTTTGGAGGTCACTCTGGCCATTTGGAGCCCTTTGGTGATCTCCACAGCTCCTGGGTAAGCATGAAACCGTTAGTGCTGGCCAGAAAGCCTTCCTGTCCCCCTTACTTCCTACATAGGCCCTTGCACACGCTAGATCTGCCTCCTCCCCACTGAAGTCCCCTGGCGACTCCCACTTCTGAACTTCCTGCAGACAGGCCTGCACCAACCTGCAGTGACCTTAGATTTATCCATATGATTCTTCCATCAGTGTCTATCCCTGTCCTCAGACTACACGCTCCTGCTGGTCCTTATTTTTTGCTCTCCCCTGTATCGCAGCAACTCAGGAAATATGAATTATTTTTTTAAAGTATTAGCTGATCAATTTTTATGATATTGGTAGACATATGGTTTTTAGAAATTATTTTTACAAAATAAAAATTACAATCTATGTTTCTGGATGCACATTGTCACTGCACAGTACGGTCACCTAAGGAAGTGACGCCACAGTGGGGTATTTCCTGATACCCGCTCTCCTGTGGCAGAGAGGATGGTAAGAGAGTTCTAGGCATCTAGGTTTCACGTCTGAACCACAGGTGGACATCCGAAGGCTCAGGACAAGTGTGCACCTAGCTTCTTCCACTCTTCCTGTGAACGAAGGAAGTTCCTGGATAGCAAAAGAGCAGGAACCACTAAAACATCAATGAATGGAAAAAGTAAGGAGCCTGGTATGAAAGACAAGCCTTTTGGAGGTAAATGATAACTATTAGCTTTTCTTAATTTTCACAAAATTCTGGACTCAAATAAAGGTGAATAAATAAAGGTGAATGAAGTAAATTTATTTTAAGTCATCATTTCTGTTAGTATAACGTCAATGGCTTTATAATTTTATAATTGAGTCAATCCAAGTGCATTATTGGATATCTGAGTATGTATTGAGCCATCTGAGAATTTCCCCAAGTGCAGGCAATGCCTGAGTTACAAGCATCTCACGTAAGCACAACTCATACTCCTGAACAGAGGCTATTGGAATAAGTTCTCCAGTTACAAACATCTAATTGATAACTCACATGAATGGAGACAATTATGGGTAATAGGTAAATGTACCTGTTCCAACATACAGATTCAATTTAAGAACAAAACTACAGGGCGGCTCCTGTGGCTCAAAGGAGTAGGATGCTGGCCCCATGTGCCAGAGGTGGTGGGTTCAAACCCAGCCCTGGCCAAAAACAGCTTTAAAAAAAAATATATAGAACAAACCTATAGAATCTTTCCTATTGGTAAACCCAGCACTGCCTATAGATACAAAAGAAAAGTAAGGGATGTTTTTAACTTCTTTGGTCACTGGTATTGGCTGTGTGTGTGGTCGGTGAGGACATTGGTGGGAGAGGGGCTGGGTCAGGATGTGCCCCTGTGGGTGGTCTGGTGGTGATCTCTCCACTGGAGGAAGTTACTGAGAGGTCTCTGTGCCCTTTGTCCAGATTTTAAATAATTGCAGTTGTATTTTCCAAGCCATGTGAATGTATCTTTTAATAGTATAGTTAAGGATTTAATGGGAGAATTAGGAATCTCTAAGAAATTAACTCCAAAAAACATTGTGAATAATCATAATTAGAAATTTTTTTTCTTTTTTTTATTTGTAAAGACAGAGTCTCACTTTATGCCATGTCTCACTGTGGCATCCCAGCTCACAGCAACCTCCAACTCCTGGGCTTAGGTGATTCTCTTGCCTCAGTCTCCCGAGTAGCTGGGACTACAGGCACCTGCGACAAGGCCCGGCTATTTTTCTGTTTTGCAGTTTGGCCGAGGCCGGGTTTGAACCCGCCACCTTCGGTATATGGGGCCGGTGCCCTACTCGATGAGCCCCAGGCGCCACCCATGACATTAGAAATTATGATGACATATTTGCCAGATAACTTTTCACTTATCCTTTTTTGATATAATGCTTTAAAAAATTCATACGCAGGGCGGTACCTGTGGCTCAAAGGAGTAGGGTGCCGGCCCCATATACTGGAGGTGGCGGGTGCAAACCTGGCCCCCCGGCCAAAAACTGCAAAAAAAAAAAACTCATACGCAGTTGGAATCCTGTTATACTGTGACTAGTTAGAACTGGACGGGCCAGCCTGGAGTCAGCAAATGGGGCCTCACTAGGGTTCAAGTGACGGGAACCCTGGTGCTCAGGCCCCCGGCTGTGCCCCCAGCCCAGGGTCCTGGTCCTCTCTTTCTGTGGTGCCTACCGTCGTGGTGTCACCTCAGGCACCTTGCCTGCACTCAACTGGCCGCCTCTGACCCTTGCAGTCTACCCCGACGGGAGGGTGTGCATCTCTATCCTGCACGCCCCTGGTGACGACCCCATGGGCTATGAGAGCAGCGCAGAGCGGTGGAGCCCTGTGCAGAGCGTGGAGAAGATTCTGCTGTCGGTGGTGAGCATGCTGGCAGGTGAGGCCCGGCTGACCAGCGGCGTGCGTGGCATCCCAGGCACAGCCTGCTGGTGTGCCTATATTGCTGAGCATAGTTAACCTCTGGCTGGGCCTGGGCATGTTGTTTATTGTGTAGGTCTTTGCTTGGGTGCACCACGTTCTAGGGTAGCTTTCCAAATCTACCTGCAGGTACAGCCAGGGGTGATGAAGCCCCACATTGGAATATACACAGAACCACTTTTCTGGGGCTCTCTGGCCCCAGTGGAGGCCATGAGGAGGTGACAGGGTGGGAGACAGAAAAAGCATTTGGTGCAAAGGAAGCATCCTGGGATGAGGCCCAGGGGCACTGCCAGCAGGATCTGCTTTCTGGCTTGAGTTGAGGTATAGTGGAGGAGCTCCGATGGGGTTCCCCTCAGCAAGGGCATCTTTGCAGCAGCTTCCAGGTGGTGTGACTGGGAAAGAAACAAAGGCTGTCATTGCAGTCTGTGCAGACAGGTCACTGCAGCAAGGGGGCATGAGTGGACTCGGGGTGATCCGGGGGCCAAGAAGAAGGACTGGGGTTGGGAAGCCTTGGGAGAGCAGGCTGTAGGATGCTGGCCAGCTGGTGCATGGGGGTCACACCTGTTCCTGACACGAGGGCTGAGGGTGCTGCTTCTGTGCTCAGGAATATGGACAGAGCAGGATTGGGGGGAGAATTGAGGGCATGTGGGAGAAAGAGCCTCCATCTGCCTAGGGGGGCCAGATGTGGAAGTGAGGTGTGGGGGTCATTTCTGGATAAGGCTATACTTGATGGTGTGGGATGCAGGGTGATTGTGTAGGAGAGGAGTCCTCAGAGGACCGAAGGCAGTTGATCTAGAAAGCCAGCAATAACAAAAATGCTGGCTGGGCGTGGTAGCTCACACCTGTAATCCCAGCCCTCTGGGAGACTGAGGCAGGTGAATTGCCTGACCTCAGCAGTTCGAGACCAGCCTGAGCAGGACAAGACTTGGTCTCTACTAAAAGAAAAAACTGAGGCAAGAGGATCACTTGAGCCCAAGCGTTTGAGGTTGCTGTGAGCTATGACATTATGGCACTCTACCCAGGGTAACAGACTGAGACTCTCTCTCCGGAAAAAAAAAATGCTATAGAAACGAGGGGAGAAATGTCCAAAAGGAAAGCACCGTGCCAGCAGGAGGCCAGAGGGGAGGCCACTCAGTCATCAGAGCCCACTTGCTGGGTGCTGGTGTTGGGGGTGCAGAGAGCATGTAAGGTCAGGCCAGGGGGCGCATGCACATATCCTCAGCGGGCAGACCCTGTTTCACACGGAGGGCTCCTGCCTTCTCTTCCAGAGCCCAACGATGAAAGCGGAGCTAACGTGGATGCTTCCAAGATGTGGCGAGACGACCGGGAACAGTTCTACAAGATTGCCAAGCAGATTGTGCAGAAGTCTCTGGGACTCTGAGGCCTCGCCTCACACGTGCACACCAACGTGTGCTCTTGCACATGTGTGTGAACACACCACCCACAGTCCCAGTGTTCTGGGAATGCTCAGTGACAGTGGTGCTCTGTGCTGGCACCCAAACAGGCAAACTTGCAAGAACCGCAGCATCTATTTTTTTTTGGGGGGGGGGTAATTTTCTCACCCTGAACGGGCTCTCTTCTGAAATTATGGTTTGTTTAGAATATTGACAGCTTACTGCAGTTTTGAAGTGTTCCTCGAAAGCTGGTTCAGCTACATTGCTAAAGCTGTCATCACTACCTCTCCCAACTGAAACGCTGACATGCCCAGCCGTTGCCAGCTCCCTGCGATGCTCTTCCTTCCTAGGGTTGAGGGGCTGGCTTTACATCCACACGTCCAGGGCATGACAGAATCCTAGCAGCACTCCTCTGGAGACACGGGCCCCTGCAGCCGAGGCGCACACAGGACAGGGAATTGACGCTCCTGTGGTTCCTCCTTGTGCTCTCTGCACCCACAAGACTTTATCCAATACCTTTGTGATCTTAATGCTTTACAAGCAGATGTTTTTCTCACAATTACATCTTTTACATTTTTGAGTATTATGAACCATCATACTGAGAAATACTTTCAGGAAATACTTTTTAAAAATGTGGTTTAATAGGAAATGGGGTACACAGAAAAATTTATTGCTGCTCATAAAGACCATAAGACTGATGGTTTTTTCCTGATCATATTTATCAAAGATTCACATATTTGTATCACTTACAGCAGGTACAGGTGAGATCCTTAAAGTTTTAGTTGAAGTTTCTTGATCTACAGTTTTTTCTTTTCTACTCTAAAAACTAGGACGCTCTAGGATTTTGTAACACTGTGGTTGCACTGGGAATTTGACAATTGGCACAAAAATCATTATTTGGGACTCAAGGTCAGAGGGGCTCTACCCTTTCTCAGCTCAGAGGAGTGCCTTACCCCTGACTGGTGCTCGTGGAGGCTGGCCTGTGGGGCTCCCGAGCCCAGGGTGCAGGTGGCACATTTCTGTGATTTGATTGGGTTCTGATGTTCTCTACCATGGTCGGCTGAGCAGCACGGGGCCAGGAGGTCACATTATAAGCAATAACAGATCTGTTGCATGCAGAATCAGATATTTGGCCTGTGTCATACAGGTTAAATTTAAATAGGAATTTCTATTTTTGAAATAAGGGATGGTTTATGAGGCAAACAACAGATTTTATTTCACCTGTCCCTTTTCCCTTCTCTTTCACAATGGATCCAGTGGACAGTTGTCTGTGTGACTGAAACCTCACACATAATGTCATGGTGTTGACAGTTTCTGGTTGAAGCAGTTCTGTGTCCGGCTTCTGTGTATGCCGGGTTCTTTCCTTCTCAGAAGGGAATCATTTAAAATGTGAAATGCCAAACAAGCCGGTGTACTTGGAAGGGGTGGTCTTGTACCTAAGTCATGTTTGCAGGTTTGAGGGGTGTGGGCATGGGGCCCCACCAGCAGGTAGGCCCCGGAGGGGAGGAAGGAGAGGCAGTGTCTTTACAAAACAAAGTATTTTTATTCATTTGTATTTATTAAATGAAAAAAATCCCATAGTGTCCCTATTTCTGTGGTGGAATTTAATTACTATGGTAAAAATAAAATTATATATTTTTCCCCCTATTCTGCAGTGTATTTTTCTCTGTTGTATTTTCATGTAATCAGGTAGAAGCCAGGGCAGGACAGCCCACCAGGGAGTTTCCCAGAGGCCCAGGTGGGCCGTCCTCCAGGGCGCAGGCAGCCCTGCCTGATTCTCTGGAGCTTGGGTCAGCTCTGCAGTTTTATTCTCTTGTTTCTTGTTTCCTTTCCTTCTTTCTCTTGTCATCTGTAGCAGGACTCAGAACTGTGAACTTTGTGCAGTCATGTGCTTATTGACCTGAGCCTAAAGTTTGGCCTTTTTTTCATCTGACGCCATCATAGGACTCCTCACCAGTAGAAACCAGCAGGCTATTCAGATCACACTTTGGTTCTGTGATGCCTCAAAGCTTGTCACATTCCTGTCACTGCTCTGAAGTTAACGCTGCTAATTGCACCTGCCTCTAAGTCTGTTTCAGTGTGTTACTGACAAGGCTGGTTCCCCGTTCACTATTTGCAGTTACTGTTTGGTGCTTACAGCTGGCTTTCCTTTGCTGTCCTGTGTCAGTCTATATTCATTTATAGACATTCTTCTGAGATGGGCACCTGGCTTACAGCGGCCCTGAGGGGACCCTCCTTCTTGGAGCTCCCCCCCGCCCCCCACCCCCTTACCTTGAGCTCCTGGGCTCTCCTGGTGTTGTATTCTGGGTGATCGCCTCAGTGCTGTCCTCTAGCGTCAGTTCTGTCTTTTGTACAGTGTTTCTGTACCCACCATACTTTGTAATATCCAAGAATAATGTGTTACTGAGTTGGGGGTCCCACCCCAGGGCCAGTGATTTGCCAAGACTCCTCATAGGACAGCCGTGGTCCCCGTGGCTACTATTTGCCACAGCAAAAGGTCACAGCAGTATGCAGGGGGCTGAGTCCAGGGGAAACCTGATCAAGCTTCCAAGTTGCGGGGGGGGGCCCTGGGACCGTGGGGGTGGCTCACAGGATATGTCTGATCTCCCAGCACATGTTTATAATGACTGGTGGGTGGTGGCGCGTCCACTAGAGAGCTCGTCAGAGACATAGTGGCTAGGCTTGTACTGGGTGGTCACATAGGCATCTTCTGCCTGATGTGCCAAGATTCCAGATTCCTGAGGAGAGCAGGTACTCAGAATAAACTGTGCAGTTTGCACAGACAGCTTAGGCCCAGTGAGGTAGGGCGTCTGGAGCTCCTCAAATCCAGGTTTCCAGATACCAGCCAAGGGCTAGCCTGCTAGCCTGCCAGGTGGACTCTGCTGCACAGATTAATTACCTGCATTTTTGCTGTTTGGGGGGTTTAATTTGATTTACTTTAAACATTTAGTTCTGGTTTTGTATTTTGGGGGTGCCAAAACCTGTTGGCACTGGTTTTCTGCAGTTTATAGTGTTTGGACAGCCATTCTCCTACTTGTCTGTCTGGGATTCATCCCTTCCTGGGATGAGGGTTGGTAGGGCAGTTGGGCCACTCTAGGGTCTTTGTATCCCTTGGAGCTTGAGTCCAGGTCTGGCCCCAGCCTGTGGTCCCACTCCCTGCACTCTTGCACCTGCTGGGGCTCCTTCCATTGTGTAGATGTCACTGATTCTGCAGAGGTAAGTACTGGTGCTGTATCAGGTCTTTAAGGAGCACAGAGGCTGCACTCGCTGTGCAGAAAAGATGCCTCTCTCCTGCAGCCTGGTACAAAGTGCCCATGGGCCCCCATGTTGGAGGTGGGACCCCCCAGGTTGCCACTCAGCTTGGGGAGGGCACAGGTAGAGGGATTCGGGGCTCCCCAGAAGAGTGGACACCCATGTGGGCCTGGTGGGTTCTGGAAATCTTGCCCAGCAGGGAAGGCAGAGGGGATAGCACCAGGGTGAGGTGAGGGCTTTCCCTGTGGGGTTATCCCCACAGGTCTGATGGCTCTGATACAGGATGGGGATCCCCTCAGTGGAGGGAATGGTATTGGAAGATTCTACTTCTCAGATTCTTCTAGGCTGGGTCCCCACTATCCTGTCCCCACAGGGCCTGGCCTTGTCCAGGGGAGAAAACAAGATACATCTTCCTGTGGGGTCAGGAAAGGTCTGCTTTTACCCTGCTGGCCCAGCCAGCCACAACCTATGCCCTGGTAGTGTCTCCCAACCCCCTACACCACCCGCTGTCCTGGGGCCCTCCCTATCCTGGCACCCACTGTCCTAGTGGCACTGTCGCCACTGGTCCATGTCCTTGAGAAGAATAGGGTGCCCATGACCCTATTCCCCCATTCCCCCCATTCCCCAGCAGGTTGCAGTTCCTGCCCCTGGCAAGGTCCTGGATGTCTGTCCACCACCACCAGGCACCTCCACCTTGCCCAGCTCCTAACCTGCTGGACCAGGAGCAGCCTCCAGGGCCCAAGCCTGGACAGACTTTCCTGGCCTGAGGGGTGCAAGCCTTCCCTCCAGATGGATCACACAGACTGCTCACCCAGACAGCCCAGGCCCCTCCTGGGGGGAAAGTTGAGGCCAGGGAGGTGAAGTCACTAAAATGGGGACTTAAGTGCAGCACTGAACCTCAAAGACCCCTACCCTTGGCTGCAGGAGCCCCGCCTGCACCCTCACCTGCGCTGTTCTCTGTCACATTGATCTGTTCCTGTCCATGTGGTTCTGTATCCTTGTGTGCCTGCTTACCTTTATTTGCTGGGAATTTGAAAAATTTACTCATAAAAAGTAATTTGAGACCTGGGATAATGTTATTTTCTTCCAGACTGAATTTTAAAAATTGCTTCTGCTCCATTGCTGCAGGCTAGTATTTGGACATGACCTTAATGTCACTTCTGGGTTGATGTTTCTGGGCCAATGCATGAGTTGGAGCCAGGCTGCGGGCTGCGCAAGGGCTGATGTGCTCCTTTCCCCTGTTCTTAGAGTGTAGCCCTTCTAGGCTCTGGCCTGGAGCAGAGGCACTTTCTGCTACCCACCGTAATGGGAAGGCCTGACCCCTGTGCTCTGAGTTGGGAGACCAGCAGCGTGGCCGCCTCCTGCAGGGGGGAGATGCCCCTGGAGCAAAGTGGTTTTGAACTCGGGCACATCCCTTTCAGGCCTGTCTGGTGACATTAAAGAGGCTTAGAGATACTTGGTAGCTCTGTCACCAGTCTGCCTGAGCAGGGAGCAGAGGGCTGTTTCCTCGGTCCCTCTTGTTCACTCCTACATGGCTTTAAGTCCAGAGCTTATTTTTCTTGTGTTAAAGCCAAATGTAGATAGACACTTTTATGCACTGAGGATTCCCTGAGAAGCCCTTCTGCTGGTTGTGAGCAGAATTCTCTGAGATGCTGCAGTGATGAAAAGAAAAGCATCAGCTGAAACCGACCCTGCACCCGGCCTGGGAGAGCCGCTGGCCCTGAGGCCACAGCAGGGTGTCCATCCTCATCCTGTGGAGTGGCTGAGCCTGAGTAAGCAAGACGGGGCTTTGGAGTCAAGATAGACTTGTGCTTCACCCTGGGGCCTGCCACGCACACTCGATTATTAACACAGGCCCTGGCACGCCAGGCTCATGGCAGGGAACGTGGCTGTGACTCTAGTACCTGCAGCCATGTCTTTCCCTGCTGCTGAGCTGAACTGGACCTCTCCAGAGTCCCTAAGAGTGGGGCGCCTTGGCCAGGCTTCCTATTAAAGTACCTTGAAGGGGGCACTGGCCTCCCTAAGACAGCTGCCCCTGTGTGCACTCAGCCTGGCCACGATGTAGAGCAGGTAGCCAGGCCTCTGGGTGCCACTGACTGATTTCTCATGGGCACTCCTCTTTCATATTTTATGGCACAGACACACGTCCAGACCAGTTGTGGGCACCGGACTGACATGGCTCTAGGCACTTTACAAGTGAAACCTGGAGTTACTCGGAAGGTGCCCAACTTCCTCCCGTTCAGCCACCTGGAGAGGCAATCATTCACCTCATCTGACCAGATTCTGTCTTTGTGCTTCAGCCACAGGCCTGCCCCCATTTTAATTACCCATGGCAGGCAGTGACTCACACAGCCTTGGGGTCTAGTGAGGCTATTGCCTTGCTGGTTAACAGCTACACGTGTGCACACACTCAGGCACACACACCCATGTGAGCCGTGCACAGAGATGTTCACTAAGAACTTCTGGTTTCTGTTAGATCTGCCCTAACTTCGTCTTTATGCAATAGGTTGTCAACAGATCGTTGAGTGTAAAAATGTAAAACCCCCTGTCCCTCCCCCCTCCCTCCCTCCCTCAGGTGCACTGTGCTTGGTGCCACCCTCTTGGACTTGGGGGATGGACAATAAGCAAATAGAAACATGAGGAGACATCCTGTATGGGCCTGGCTGTGAGGAAGTTCCTGTGGGGGCACTGTTGGGGCTGCTCCGCTGGCAATGGAGGGGCCCTGTTACAGCCCAAGGGCCCGAGCTGAGCAGAGGCTTCGGGGAAGGCTGATGGGGCAGACACTGCATGCACTGGGCCCTGTGGAGCAGCTATGGGTTTGGGTCTCATCCCTTGGGCAGTGGGAGGCTGTCAGAGGTCTGGGGACTGCACATGCCCTGGAGACTGAAAAGAATGGGAGAAGAATGTCCAGGCCGGGCAGTGGATCAGAATCGAGAGGGCTGGGCATCAGGCAGGAGCTTTGGAGATGCCTATGGAGACCCAGGACAGGTTCAGGGCAGTGGAGGCCCCACTGTGGACATGTGGCTGAGATGAGGCTGGAGGGCCCCATCATAAGTTTGGGCCCCAGCACATTGCCCTGAGTTTGGTAATGCCTCACATTTTCTTTTCTTTTCTTTTTTTTTTTTATAGAGACAGAGTCCTACTTTGTCGCCCTCGGTAGAGTGCCGTGGTATCACACAACTCCCAGCAACCTCCAACTCCTGGGCTTAGGCGATTCTCTTGCCTCAGCCTCCTGAATAGTTGGGACTACAGGCACCTGTCACAATGCCCTGCTATTTTTCTGTTTTGCAGTTCAGCCGAGGCCGGGTTTGAACCCCTCACCTTCGGTATATGGGGCTGGTGCCCTACTCGCCGCCCTTTGTCTTACTTTGTCGCCCTCAGTAGAGTGCCCTGGTGTCACACAGCTCCCAGCAACCTCCAACACCTGGGCTTAGGCGATTCTCCTGCCTCAGCTTCCCGAGTAGCTGGGACTACAGGGGCCTGCGAGAATGCCCAGCTATTTTTCTGTTTTTGCAGTTTGGCCGAGGCCGGGTTTGAACCCGCCACCTTTGCTATATGGGGCCAGCGCCCTACCCACTTAGATACAGGCACCGCCACACATTTTCTTTTATTTATTTATTTATTATTATTAGTTTTGAGACAGTGTCTCACTGTGTCGCCCTCGGTAGAGTGCTGTGGTGTTACAGCTCACAACTTCCAACTCTTGGGCTTAAGCGATTCTCTTGCCTCAGCCTCCCAAGTAGCTGGGACTACAGGTGCCTGCCACAGCGCCTGCCTATTTTTGTTGCTGTCGTTGTTTAGCAGGCTCAAGCTGGGTTAATCTGTCAGCCCCAGTGTATGTGGCTGGCGCCCTGCCCACTGAGCTGCAGGCACTGAGCCAGCTCCACATTTTCTTTTGGGAATTGTCTGGTGTACACTGGGAGCGGGTGGCCCACACCTCAGCCTCTGTGGCTGTACCACCTGGGCTTTGAAAAGCCTGAGCCCAGGGCTACAGGGACATGGCACACCCAAAGCATGTTCCCCTCACCAGGCCCCAGTGGGTGGTGGGAGCCCGGTTGGATGGCCTGGCACCTCTACCAGGGAAGCCTTACAGACACCCTTCACCCACGCAAGTCAGCCCATGGGGCCCGTCACTGATGCCTCTGAACTGTCGCCCACGAGGCGCAGGACATGCTCATGGGAACTCCCAAGGCATCAGCAGGAAAGGGGTGCGAGTCTCCTGAGCAAGGCCACAGACGGGCAGAGTGCTGTGGGCTGGCCCGTGGCACCCCTGGTTTTGAGGCTCCCTGTACCTTTGAATTCAAAGGCAGGCATCCTGCCAGGCTCTGCTCCCGTGGGGTGTGCTCTGCTGGGCCCCAACAGCTTCCTTTGCGCATGACACATCGCACTCAGTGCCTCACTGCACCATCTGTGCTTTTCAAGCAGATGTTTAATTCTGCCTTGTGTGGAACTCCATCCAAGCACACTGGATTGAGGAATTAAATGCGCTTTCATAAAGCACTCTAGGCCAGTGAGGTGGTACCCACTGGGGGGGGCTCAGTTGAACCCAGGAATTTGAGGCTGCAGTGAGCTGCCCTGAGGCCACTGCATTCTACTGGGGCAACAAGTCAACAGTACTCAATACTAACGTGAAGCCAGTAGACAGTCTAGTAGGCGCCCACATAGAGAAAAACTCAATTCAAGTTGTGGAGAAAGGGGGAGAGGGAGGGAGAGGGGGAGAGGCAGGAGGGGGATAGGTGTGCTCCCACTTAATGGGCACACTGTAAGGGTACATGGCACACCTTTAGGGTGCAGGATACAATGAAAGAGGTTATGCAAACATTGTAACCTAGTTGTTTGTATCCTCATATTAATCTGAAATTTAAAAAAAGAATTACTCAAATTAATCTTTTAAAAAGCCCTCTTTCACTGGAGAAGCCAGCTGTGTGCTGCTATAGGAGCAACACTGTCTGCAGATCCTCTCATCTGGTCAGACTGAGTAGGACTGAGCAATCCCCAAGGGCCCAGCTGCTCTCACCGGTCAGAGACACATGTGGAAATGCCTGGCTGGAGCCAAACATCACTTGTTTTTTGCAGTCTCTGCTAACACTCAGAGCCATGCAGTCTCCTGGCCAGGCCATCAGGTCCTGACTCTGGGAGGCCTGACTCTCCTCCTGCCAAGGCCAGCTCAGGGTGGGCTTATGTGCCCCCAGACTGGCCCTGGGGTCCCTGCAGGGTACAGAATGTGGCCAGGCTGCTGCCAAGCCCACAGCTGGCAGATAGTCTAGTCTGCCTCAGGCATGCATGAGGCAGGGTCATTCATGCCTGCCTCCCTACCATCTTTCTTTCCCTCACTCTCCCCCTGCCTGCCTGCCCTCATACCTGTCTCCCCCTCTCCTTCCCTCCCTCCTTCCCTTTCTGCCTACCTCCCTTCTCCCTCCCTTCCTCCCTTCCTTGGTGGGGCTAGGGGCTTAGTGTGATCTGGTTAAGGGCTTAGGACCTCTTAGGCAGGGACTGGACTGACTTCTCCTTCCCTACACACAATGTCTGAGGGCTCATCCACCAGGCCTGAGGACTGACACCACGGGAGGCCAGCCCTGGCTTGGGGAGCTGGGAGGGAGGAGCGATGGCAGGTGGCAGCTGGTGGCTGGTAGGCAGTGGTGAGGGATGTGGGTGAGTCCTGCCCAGGGCTGGGAGTTTCCTTCATCCCAGACCACCGGGGCCCCACCCCTCACCCTGCAGGGCTGAATTTTCCTTTAAGCCCCAGCCCGGTATCCCCATCCTCTGGGAGAATCAAAAACGGCTCCCAGGCGTGTTGAAACAGGGAGGACCCCACCCCTGCATCTTTGAGGCCAAAGGCTGGGCGGGGCCTGAGAATTTGCATTTCTAATGAGTTCCCAGGTGATGCCCCAAGGCTGTTCCTCTCTCTGCCTGGAGACCAGGGCCTCCCAGTCTGACTCAGGTGTGGCGTCTGAGGGAGGTGGCTATACAGGGCCAGGAACCAGACTTCTGTGGCCAGTGAGGACAGGAGGGTGAAGGGTCCCGGGGATAATGGCACAGGGCAGAGGGTCCACTTCCTCCCACCATCAGATGTTTTTCTTTCAAGAAAGTCTTCTGTTGCTCACCATCTTTCTCTGCAACAAAAATAGACATGTATGCTGAAATTACATTTTCAAAAACTCAATGAAGTTAAGGCAGTAAGTGCTAAATATTTTTAAAATTTTTTTCCTAGGGTTTCCTTTAATATCAATACAAAAATATTTAAAACAGCACAAATAACTGGGCACCCGTAGTGCAGTGATTATTGCACCAGCCACAGAAGAGTGGCAGGTTCGAACCCGGCCCAGCCAGCTAAACAACTGCAACAAAAAAATATCCGGGCATTGTGGCGGATGCTTGTAGTCTCAGCTACCTGGGAGGCTAAGGCAAGAGAATTGCTTAAGCCCAAGAGTTTGAGGTTGCTGTGAGCTGTGACACTACAGCACCATATGGAGGGTAACATAGTGAAACTCCTGTCTCAAAAAATTAAAAAAAAAATAAAATGGCACGAACATGATAATATTTAGTAAGATATTTGAAAATACAATAGGAAAGTGCATCTCTTGCTTAGATGAGAGTTGAGATCTTTGTGGGCTTCATGCATCCACTTGTCACTTACTGATGGAATAAAACAGCTCTCTGGAAATTAAAAGCAAAACAATGACGCTGCTGTGGGGACTGGTAAGGTGGGGCTTATGATGAGTCTTTTGGTGATTGTGCTAAGTGCCTTATTTAAACCAGATCTGGCATTGTTTTGCTGTTAATTTGATCTACTGAATGGACAAGTGGAAGAAGGGCAGCAGATGGCAAGAAGAGGAAAGACTGGCTCGGCACCTGTAACTCAGCGGTTAGGGCACGAGCCACAGCCACCAGAGCTGGCGGGTTTGAATCTGGCCCGGGTCTGCCAAACAACAATGACAACTGCAACAAAAAAATAGCCAGGCCTTGTGGCAGGTTCCTATGGTCCCAGACATTCAGGAGGCTGAGGCAAGAGAATCGCTTAAGCCCAAGAGTTGGAGGTTGCTGTGAGCTGTGACGCCACGGTGCTCTACCAATAGTTAAAAATTTATACTAGTTCTAAAAAAAAAAAAAAAAAAAAAAAAAAGATGAGGAAAGGCTGTTACCGGGCAAAGTCAACTCTGTAGTCTGCTCTGCGTAACAAATGACCCCAGAACCGAGCAGCTTAAAACAGCCCATGTGTATACCTCACAGTTTCTGAGGATCTTGGGCCTGAGGGTAGCTTGGCTGGCAGTTCTGGTAGTTCAGGCATCTCATGGGATGGCAGCTGGTGGATGTGAGCCAGGCCTGTGAGTCCATGTCCAAGAAGGCTTCCTTGCAGGGCAGGCAGTGCCTGGGGTGCACCTCTGGCCTCTGCGGCAGGAGAGCCTGGACTATTACACCTGGCAGCTGGGTTCTGGGGGAGGGGGAGGAGGAAGAGTGGAGAGGGAATCCTGATGTGCTATGTTTTGCGCTTTTCTTGGAAGAGGCATCATTGATCCCCGGAAGTAAATGCAAGACTTCCCACCCATCCTCTGCCCCCAGATACTGCACACATGCTTCAACTTTGAGGCCACACTGAGGCTGGTGTGGGTGGAGAGCAGTGCAGAGAGGCATTCTGCAGTGTGCTGTCTGTGTAACAAGGCATCCTGAGAGACTTGTAGATGGATGGAGGGAGGGAGGTGATAGGCTTGTTCTAGAGGTCTCCTATATGGACTCAGAGTCCCCTCTGCCTCCTTTGCTGTTACCACTCAAGCAGAGCATCCTCTGGCAGGTGCAGGAGGGCTAGTAAGGAAGTAATCAAGGAGGCTGAGCCAGTGCCACCTGTGGCATCAGAGCCTCCCTTTTAATAGCTCAAGGACAGGATCTATCAAAGCCTTCCAGGCCAGCCCCCTCTGAGAACTGTGTGCCTTTGGACATGGGGCTCTCCTGGTTGAGGACCCGGCTCCAAGGTTGCTGCTGTCCATCACATGTGTTTATGCATATGTGGAGGTGAGTCTAAAAAAGTCCCATGCAGGAATCTTCAGGTCAGCAGGTATTGCCATTTTAAAAACTGAGCTATTACCCCCAGATATGGCTTCTACATCCCATGAGGTACATGAGAGCGAGGTTGTCCAACAGAACAAAGAAAGTATAGGTTTGGGTTCTGCCTGCTTGACAGTCTGTGGTGAGCTCCTAAGGCCTCTAATAAACTTGCTCCTTTCGTGCTCATTCAAAATCATGACTTTTTCCCTTTTGGATGCGCCTGCCTCTGCCACCATGTTCTTCTCAGCACAGAATTGCTGTCCCCTCCACAGAGATAACTCATTTTTAACCTTCAAAGCCTGGCTCATGCACCCCTTCTTCCAGGAAGCCCTCCCTGATATTCCCCAGTCCGAGTTGCTGTCCTAGCTCTGAGGTCTTCCCTACTGTTCAGCGGGCTGTTCAGCAGGAGGAGGGCTGACTGGTTCACAAGTGAGGGGAACTGGGTTGAGGGCAACTCATGGCCATCATTTACTGCCCTTGTCCAATTAGAGATATCTCCGTTCTTCCTTTGATGTTCAGAATGCTACATCTTTTAAACTCGTTCTCTCCTAAATCACTGTTCATGCTGCATTTTTTGACCAATGAGGTCAAAATCCAGAGTCTATGCAGTGACCCCCTTGTACTGTTTGCAGTCTGGCTGAGCAGCCTTTGAGGAGGGTCCCTGCCTGCTGCCTCCCCTCACACCTACCTCTCATCCTTCTGTGGCCTTGTCCACTCAGCCTTCAAAATGTATCAGTTGTGTCCTCCCTGCAGAACATCCCAGACTCCTAGTGGGCTCTTGCCTCTGCCCCAGTACACTTTCTCTGAAGCTGGGCCCATGCACTGGACCCTGTTGCAACCCATATTGACTGCCTGTCATAGTAAGACTCAGACCCCCTTCCCTGGCCCACAAGAGGAAGGCAGCTCCACCCACCTCCTACCTGCTCACCTGGTGCACCCCTCTCTGGCCGTCAAGTCCCTTCTAGAAGAGGCTCTGCAGCTCGCTGAGTCCAGCTGCTTCATCACACTCTGCTGTCCCATGCTGAGACATTTGCTGTTTCCATACACCCCAGGACAGGGAATCTGTGGCTCCAGGACAGACAGCTAGGCCAGCAAAGGCTTATGAGTGGAGGTGTGATCTATTTCAGTGTGTGGGCTCCTGAGGGCCCTTGCCTGGCACACCTGGCACCTATTTCTCCGTAGACATGTTGGCCCAGCCTGGGGGCAGCTGTGTGGCTCATATGTGATGGCCTGGCCACCACTCTGCCAGTTCAGTGTCCTGTGCAGGTGTCCAGTGCTCGTTTTCTAACTTGCTCCCCCTGGACTGTTGTTCTTAGCCTTCAAACACACAGCCTGCTGTGAATTATCATTTAAAGTCAAACCACACAAACCCTGTGGAAGACCCCACTGCTTTTCATTCACCCTTATGCAGGCGACTTGCCAGAGGGAGGACTGGTGGGAACTTGGGGAGCCCTGCAGGAGGCGTGGGGTCCCAGGAATGTGGAATAGAGTGATGACACTCAGATGTCCTCAGAGCAAGGCTTGTTTTTGTCAACTGAAGTTCGATGCAGTTCATATGTTTGGAAAGGAGAGCTTTGTCTCTCATAAAGGTCTACAGCCTGCAGAGTGGCCATTCTCTTTTATTTTTATTTAATTTGTAATTTATTTTCAAGATAGAGTCTCACTTTATAGCACCTGATAAAGTACCATGGCATCATAGCTCACAGCAACCTCAGCCTCCAGGGCTCAAGTGATTCTCTTGCCTCAGCCTCCCGAGTAGATGAAATTATAGGTTCCCACCACAACACTTGGCTATTTTTAGAGGGAGGGTCTCGCTGTAGCTCAAGCTGGTCTCGAACTCATGAGATCGGCTACCCACCTGCGAGGCCTCTCAGAATGCTAGAATTAGAGGCATGAGCCACTGTACCCAGTCCTCTTTTTTATTTTATTATTTTTTTAAAGACAGAGTCTCACTTTGTCGCCCTTGGTAGAGTGCTGTGGTGTCACAGCTCACAGCAACCTCCAGCTCTTAGGCTTAGGTGATTCTTTTGCCTCAGCCTCCCGAGTAGCTGGGACCACAGGCACCCGCCACAACGCCCGGCTATTTTTTGTTGCAGTTTGGCTGGGGCCGGGTTTGAACCTGCCACCCTTGGTATATGGGGCCGGTGCCCTACTTACTGAGCCACAGGTGCTGCCCCTATTTTTTGAGTCAGAGTCTCACTCTGTCATTCTGGGTAGAATACCATGGTGTCATCATAGCTCATAACAACCTCAAAGTCTTGGGCTCAAGAGATCCTCCTACCTCACCCTCCCAAGTAGCTGGGACTACAGGTGCTGACCACAACACCCCCATTAGTTTTTCTTTTCTTTTCTTTTTATTTGAGACAGAGTCTCACTTTGTCACCTTCAGTAGAGTGCAGTGGTGTCACAGCTCACAGCAACTTCTAACTTTTGGGCCCAAGCAATTCTCTTGCCTCAGCCTCCTAAGTAGCTGGGACTATAGGTGCCCACTACAACACCCACCTATTTTTAGAGATGAGGTCTCAATCTGGCTCAGGCTGGTCTTGAACTCATTAGCTCAGGCGATCCACCTACCTTGGCCTTCCAGAGTGCTAGGATTATAGGCATAAGACACTGTACCTGGCCTTTTTGTTTGTTTGTTTGTTTAGTAGAGACGGGGCGGGGGGTCTCATTCTTGCTCAGGCTGGTCTTGAACTCCTGAGCTCAGGTGTTCTACTTGCCTCAGCCTCCCAGGGTCCTGGAATTACAAATGTGAACCACTGTACCTGGCCAGGGCAGCCATTCTGACAGCTGGGAAGCAGAGCTGCAGGCAGGAGCTGAGAACCAGCACCTGGAGGGAAAGGCAACAAGAATTGGAACTTATGCTGAGCGGGTACATGTATTTCACTAGCTATAGGAGAGTCGGGAGTATCTACAAGAAGAGAAACAATTAAGCTTCAACCCCTTTCTGGGATCCATGTTCAGGAGACGGTGGCCCCAGCCTGACCCAAGGGTGGAGGTCTTGGCCCTCTGATATCACAAGGTAGAGCTGAAGCAGAGGACATGAGAACCCTGCCCTGCAGCCCTACAGAACCACCGTGGTCGGTGGTCTCCCCTCAGGAAGGGTGCCGGTCAGTTGTGCCGAAACCATCAAGGGAAAGAGTTGCATTAGTGGTCGGTTGACATCAGCAGTGGAGCAAGTTTGTCCAGGGTCTGGTTCTGCTCAGCTGGCAGGGAGAAGCCTGATGGTGGTTAGGGAGGAGTGGGTATAATGAGGTCTGTCCAACCTCCCCTCCTGACTTGGCCAGGAATTCAGTTTTGAGGTTTCTCTGGGGTTCTCTTGGCCAAGAGAGGGTCTGTTAAGTTGGCTGGCGGCTGTTGTGTCCAGGGCTCTGTTCTCGAGACTTCTGCCCTCCATGGCCAGCTCCAGCTCAGACCGCTTGAGCTTGGCTAGCTCATGCGCAGCTCACCAGGGCTCTGCTCTGCGAAGGGCACAGACACACATATCCAGTGCTCCAGACTGGAGGTACCCTGAGCAGGACTGGGGGAGCCTAAGCTGGGAATGACCAGCAGTCTGCCCAAGGGCTGTGGTCCGGGAGTACTGCCCTATAATCTCAGCACATGCAGTGTTGGGGCAGGGGGTCTCTGGCCTCAGTCTCCTGGGGGTGGGGTACTCACGGGAGCCCTGGGCCTGGGGCCGGGGGTCCTCCTGGTCCTCTCAGCAAGCCCGCTCAGACCTGCCACCAGCCCACGCATGGGATATGCAGAGGGGGACGATCTCTGTGCCCAGATGTGCTCTCCCTCCCTAGGCTCCTCAGGGAGAGGGTCAGGACTATTTTCAGCAGTGGCTCACTGCACATGCCCTCACCTGTCAGCGGTGTGGGCGGCTATCAGGACAAGGAGTGCCAGTCCATATTTTTGTGCATATATATGATGTAATCTAGGTGGACACGTAGAGATCCCCACGGGGTGTGTCCAGATGCTGAGTGCTTATCCCTGACAGTGGGATCATGGTTGTTTTCCACTTCCTTCTTTTGGGCATCAGTACATGGTGAGGTTTCAACAACAAACCTATTATTATTTGTGTAGTAAGAAAAATAAAGCTATTTTTAAAAGCAAATATATGGTTATGTGATGTAATTTATTTGCCGGCTGCCATGGCCTAGAAGCATCACAGACTGCTAAGCCTGCTGGCTGACAGCGCCCCTCAGATCTGTCAGCAGGGAATAAAACTGTAAGCGCTCAATGGCCTTTCTGTCATTGTTATTTTAACAAATCACACAAATGAGACACACGCAGGTTCTTGTCCAGCAACGCAGGGTGGATCTGTGCATCGGGGAGCGCCTGTGCTGGGGACACACTGTGATTTCAGAATTCTGCTGGAGGAAAATGTGGCTACTCGGGGGACACTTCAACCACCAGATTTCTTTCTTTCTTTCTTTCTTTTTTTTTGAGGCAGAGTCTTACTTTGTTACCCTTGGTAGAGTGCTGTGGCGTCGCAGCTCACAGCAACTTCCAACTCTTGGGCTTAAGCGATTCTCTTGCCTCAGCATCCTGAGTAGCTGGGACTACAGGGCACCTGGCACAACACCTGGCTATTTTTTGTTTCAATTCTCATTGCTGTTTTAACTGGCCAGGGCCGGGTTCGAACCCACCACCCTCCTATATAGGGCCCGCACCCTACCCACTGAGCCACAGGTGCCGCCCAACCAACAGATTTCTTACATTTGACATGAATTAACAGGCTGAATACTGAGAGGCTGAGGCAAGAGAATCACTTAAGCCCATGAGTTGGACATTGCTGTGAGCTGTGACAGCACAGCACTCTACCGAGGGTAACATAGTGAGACTCTGTCTCAAAAAAAAAACAAACCAGGCTTGGCGCCTGAGGCTCAGCGGGCTAAGGTGCCAGCCACGTACACTTGAGCTGGCAGGTTCGAATCCAGCCTGGGCCTGCCAAACACCAATGACGCTGCAACCAAAAAAAAAAAAATGGCTGGGCATTGCCCAGCCCTGCCTCTGCCATAGGTGACCGGGAACTTCCCGCTCCAGGGTGTGACAGAATCAATGTCTGTAGTTGAAGCTGCCCAGCCCACAGTCCTCTGTTGTGGTGACCTGAGTGAACACTATATACCCGGAGGGTAAATGGGAAGTGTCGTTTGTGCTGATTGTCCTGGGCGGGCAGCCTCTGCTCAGGGGTCTTCATTCCTGCCTGTGAGGACCGTTCTTGTCCCTCTTGGGGGAGCTGGAGGTTTATTCCCTTGTCTTCCTTGAAACCCAAATCCTACCTGGTAGATGATGTCCTCGGAGGGGAGGCCCTCTGGTCCTGTCTCCCACACACACCCTGTCTTGCGCCCTGTCTGCCCCCCAGCATCCCCTGGCTGTCCCCCAGGCCAGCTCCTTGTCCCTCAACTTCCTGCATCCTGCTCTGGCCACCATGTTGCTCCCTTGGACACAGCCCACCCCCACTAGCTGCCAGGCACTGCTTCACCTTTCAGGAGGGTGCCTCTCTGCTCTGAGCCCCCCCTCCCTTCTGCTTCCTCTGACTCCATCTTTCTGCCTTGAGACTTGTTCCCTCCACTCCCACTCCTAGAAGCTGCTCCCTGCCACCTGTCTAGGGGACCCAGGGCAGCCCAGCCTCTGCACCCTGCAGCACCCTGTGGCCTGGTCTCACTCAGAACCTGCTGACCTGCCACAGCCCCCTAGCACCACCATTGCCAGCATGGGCACCTGGCAAATACTACCTCGGTGTTCATGGGGTAAACAAATGACGGATGTAATTTCCAAGTCACCAGCGAGTAGGAAGGGCTGAAACCCATTGGGAAGGTGGCAACAGGTTCTACTCCGGGCGCCTGCTCCCTGGGAAAGCCTATGGGTTGGGCTGAGTGCGGTGGCTCACACCTGTAATCCTAGCACTCTGGGAGGCCAAGGTGGGTGGATTGCCTGAGCTCACGAGTTCAAGACCAGCTTGAGCAAGAGCGAGACCTCCCATCTTTAAAAAAAATAGCTGGGTGCTGTGGCGAGCGCCACTAGTCCCAGCTACTTGGGAGGCCGAGGCAAGAGGATTGCTTGAGCCCAGGAATTTGAGGTTGCTGTGAGCTGTGATGTGACAGCACTCTACTGAGGGAGACAAAGACTCTGTCTCAAAAAAAAAAAAAAAAAAAAGAAAGAAACAGAAAACCTATGGGTTATGGCAGGAAGGCCTCAGCCCTAAAGAGCCTGGGACCTGGGCTCTGAAGCTGGGCCCACTGGGGCACCATGTCACAGGCAGCAGGAAGCTGAGCTGGAGGGAGAAGCTGGGATGCAGGGAAGGAGGGGCTTGCTCTGTGGTGAGTGAACCAGCACCTCTGGGTGAGGGCAAAGCTGCCATGTTTCTCAAAGTGCAGCTGCGATGGTCCTACCTGTGCTGACCCAGAGCCAGAGGGCGCCTGGGTCAGGGGTTCTACTCTGAAGCCAGAGCCCTCAGGGGTTCCTATGTGCTAGACTTTGAAACCTTAGCAAATTTCCGTAGAGGGAAGAGGGCACAAGGCTGAGTAGGGAGCGAAGCCCTTGGAGGTGGGCACTCCAGATGGCAGTGCGGGGCACGGGGGGAGGTGCCGAGGCAGGCTGAGTGTGGGCCTGGTGCGGGAGGGGAGGGGGCGGGCGGCTCAGCGTTTGGGAGGGAGCCTGTCTGCAGTTCAGCAGCTCTCATAGCGTCTGCAGGTGCATCCTGGAAACAGGGCCACTCTAGGGATGGTGCTGGTGGAAACAGCAAGGAGAGGAGACAGTGTACACCAAGGGCTCCTGCCCCCACGGCTCCACAGCCGTCCCTCCCTGCTGGAGACCCACAGCCCCCCCACCGCATGGTCCCACAGTCCCCCTAGGCTCTCTCAGCACCCCACTCGAAAATTATGCCAAAGGAAAGCTTGATTCAAGACTAAGAAAATCCACAATCTGCCACAACTCTATTTCTACTGAAGCTGTAAAGTCTTGCATTATTAGCTAATTAATCTCACTGCCACAAACACAAATTGAACACTAAGTGCCTCGGTGACATTTTTTTTTTTTTGAGACAGTCTCTCTCTTTCTCTCTGTGGCCCCCGGTAGAGTGCAGTGGGGTCATCGCAGCTCACAGCAACCTCGGACTCCTGGGCTCAAGAGATCCTCTTGCTTCAGGCTCCTGACTAGCTAGGACTACAGGGATAGTTTGTTTCTATTTTTATTTATTTATTTATGTTTTCCACAAATGACAGATTTTATTTGAAAATACTGAATTTAGTAGAAAACATCACATTATAAACAAGTCCATTGATCCATTAGTTTAAAACAGATTGACAGCACAATTACATACAAAACCTAAAGATGAAACACTGGTACCAAACAGCACTGGAAGAGAGGCCTGAGCCAGCTCTGAAAGATCTTTCCTGGAAATAGAGGCAGTAATAGCTTCAAACCGGCACCAAAACAGGGAGGAGGTGGCAGCAGCCACTCCACAAGGGCTTGCGAGTAAAGGGAAGGCCGAGCCTTAGACCATCTTGGTAGAAGGGAGCTAAGAACTGGGCAAAAGGGCCGTATTTCCTGAACATCAGGCCACACCACATGAACTCGAGGCTTAGAAGAGCTTGGTGTTCTAAGTGGGGAAACGATGTTAGAAGCATTTGGTATGTCATCTTGGCACTCAGCCCTTACGGAAGCAGGACAGCATGATGCGTGCTAACCTCACATCACTCCGGCTGAACGTAGCACTGAAATTGTACTGCCCCGGTGGGCCCCTACTGACTGATGATTATATAACACAGGAGCCAGTGAGACCCCAAAGCATGGGGCTCTGGTGGGAAAAGGGCTTCCACCTCTTGGTGGGGGAAGGAAGTTTGACTGGCTGGGCCCCTTGAAGCTCTGAGTTTATCAGCAAAAGCCACCTCTTTTTCCCCACCCACCAAATCCTTTCCCCAGAGAGTCCTCCCAGTTCATGCAAGGGCCAGCAGTGAGAACAGAAGACAACCGAGGAAGGGACAGCTGTCTTCCTTGGCACCTGTACTGACCACAGGGACTGCCTCATTGCACTCACTTGCTTTAGATGCTACGAGAGTCTGTGCCTTAATCTGGAGCAATGATTCAAAGTAGGGGCAGGCTTGGGTAAGAGGGGCTCCCAAGACTCTTCAAACCCTAATTCTCTCCCATGTGAAAATCAGTGCACGTAACAGGAGTGTGTTGTGTATATGAACAGTGGCTGAGGCAGAACAAAAAGTTTAAAACTCCTAATTGGAGTTTGGCAGATACTAAAATGATGGGGCACACTTTTCAAAAGAAATTTTTCTGATTAATTTATACATAATCATTCTCCCTATAGTTAAACTTCATGACTAGGTTCCTATCCTCAAAGCCAAGAACAAAAGTTTCATGCAATTATCTGGAGTAACCATATTGGATTAAAAACTACAATTCTGGGCCCAGTGTCCATAGCACAGTGGTTAAGGTGCCAACCACATACACTGAGGGTGGCAGCTTCAAACCCGGCCCGGGCTAGCTAAACAATGACAACTACAACAAAAAACAGCTGGGTGTTATGGCGGGCACCTGTAGTCCCAAGAGTTTGCAGTTGTTGTGAGCTGTAACGCCACGGCACTCTACCAAGGGTGACATAGTGAGACTGTCTCAACAACAATAACAAAAAAATACAATTCTGTTCTCCTAAAGACAATTTCCAGGGGCAGCGCCTGTGGCTGAGTGGGTAGGGCGCCGGCCCCATATGCTGAGGGTGGCAGGTTTGAACCCGGCCCCAGCCAAACTGCAAACAAACAAACAAAATAGCCGGGCGCAGGCGCCTGTAGTCCCAGCTACTCGGGAGGCTGAGGTAAGAGAATCACCTAAGCCCAGGAGTTGGAGGTTGCTGTGTGAGCTATGTCGCCACAGCACTCTACTGAGGGTGATTAAAGTGAGACTCTGTCTCTTAAAAATAAAAAAAAGGCAATTTCCAGAAAGATCCCCTTGTCCTAGCACAGGCTAATCACTGTATGGTTTCTTAGAAGACCTGCTCTTCTCTTTTTACTTTTTTTTTTTTTTTTTTGAGATAGAGCCTCAAACTGTTGCCCTAGATAGAGTGCCGTGGCATCACAGCTCACAGCAACCTCCACTTCCTGGGCTCAAGCAAGTCTCTAGTCTCCGCACTACAGGCGCCCGCCACAACACCCGGCCATTTTGGGGTTGCAGCCGTCATTGTTGTTTGGCAGGCCCGGGCTGGATTCGAACCCTCCAGCTCAGGTGTACGTGGCTGGCGCCTTAGCCGGTTGAGCCACAGGCATTGAGCCAGAAGACTGGCTCTTCTCAATTTCTTTCTTTTTGATACTGAACAAGGGGTCCACCAACCTATTATGAATAAGCATTAAGCCTTTGAAATACTTGACATCTTCACTTTCAGCTCTAAGGTGGCACCCTCGTAAACAAACAGTGCGGAGTGCTGCTGGGAGGGACACACAGTCCCCAGGTGGTTCACTCCCTCCTTCATGGCCTTGTACAGAGCAAACGCCTCGTGAGCACCTGTGATGAGGATCACCGCCTCTCCAGCATCCATGACAGGGTCCACACCTACTGTCGGGGCCATGGTGGGCTCCCAGGTCTCCATCCAAGAACCTGGCATTAGCCAGGATGGTGTCCATGGCCAGGGTCTTCGCACAGGTCCTGGAGACCAGGCTAGAGCCTGACTGTGTCTATCGGGGCCAATCCCTCCAACAAATAGCTTGATCCCACCTGCAGCCTTGATCTTCTCTTCAAAGGCATCACATGCAGCCTGTTTCATGGGTGGACGTCATGAAGGAGTGGTGACTCTCGGGGTGATCTCCAGGAAGGCCCACATACTCCTCCATGTTGAAGGTTTTCACGTACTTGAAGGGCAGATCATCATTCTTACAGTACTGAGTCAGCCTCTATAGCAGCCAAGTGGGGTGCGCCAGTGGGGAGCCCCAGGGTGAAGCACTTGTCTGGCCCTGGGTTAAACTGGACGATGTGGTTCCTGATTTATTTGACACCCGCTTGGTGGCCTGAGAACAGTGGTCCAGGATGATGAGCTCCATCTTGTCTTGGATGCCTCCCGTGGCTGCCGCAGCTATGGAGCTGGCTGCCCACCCTGGGCCAGTTTTTCTATATTTAGTACAGGCTAGGTTCACTCTTGCTCAGGCTGGTCTCCAACTCCTGAGCTCAAGAGATCCACCCTTTTTGGCCTCCCAGAGTGCTCAGATTACAGGCATGAGCCATCTCTCCTGGCCAAAAAAAATGTTTTTGAGATGGGATCTCACTCTGTTGCCCAGACTAGAGTGCTGTGGCATCATAGCTCACAGAAACCTCAAATGTTTTGGGCTCAAGAGATCCTCTGTGTCAGCCTGTGAGTAGCTGGGACTACAGTCATCTCCCAACGCCATGCCCCTGCTAGTTTTTCTATTTTTAAAGACGGGGTCCTTGCACTTGCTCAGGCTGGTCTTGAACTCGGAGCTCAGGGGATTGTCCTGCCTTGGCCTCCCAGAGTGCTGGGATCACAGGCATGAGCCAGGTGCCCAGCCTAATTAGCCTCACTTCTTTGAACTTGCCATTTCCGTGTTCAGCAGAGGCATTTGCTGCCTCCTCTTGTTCCTTCTCATGTCCTGGGTTGAGGGCTGACGGGGGCACAGGCGCAGGTGCACTGGGGAGAGTTTGCACCCAGGAGCCCTGTCCTAACGACCCTGTGTCTGCATTTAGAACGTGCTCCAGGAGCCTGGCCCTGTTTAGGCTCTTTCAAATAATAACCTTTATTAGGTTTTAAAAAATATATTAGAAACCACAAAACCCCACAATTCCAAATCATCCCTTTGGTATTTCTGGAAGAAAAATGATCCCCGATTAAAGTCAGACACAGTCAGACATCCCCTTTCTGGCCCACGGGTTCTCCCCCTGAGAACCTTCTTGGGGTCCAGACACCCCCATCCACACTCATTCACGCTCTCGCAGGGGCGCCCCTCATGCTTGTGAGCCAGTGAGCACCTCCCTGGCACGATGGGGGGGGGTTCCACATCCTTAGACAAGGACAGGACATGGACACAGAGTCCTCCAAAATAGGCTGATTTGGAGCACTCTGACACGAACCGGCCATTGGGCAGGTGGCCAGTGGGTGGCCGCCTTGACTTGCCGCCCTTCTGCCCTTCTGGTGGGTTCTTCTGGAAGTTTCCCTGGACGGGCTACCGTCCCCAGCTCGCTGGTCCTTCCCGTGCAGACAGCTCGGCAGCTCCTCAGTCTTGGGGAGCAGGATGGGCACGTGCAGGCCGGACGGGGACACCCACCCGCCGACGTCCTGGCCAGGCTTTACTTGACCTGGCTCTGAGGCCGGCAGAGGGGCGCTCCCTGCCCGAGCATTCCCCGCTCTGCAGGCGCCTTTGTTCCCGCGCCGCTCCCACGGGCCTTGCTCTGCAGCCCAGGCCTGAGCGCCCGCGGTGCCGCTAATGACAGCCCTGCTCGTGCCTTTGAAGTGCGCTGGCCCGGCGGCCCCGCCTAATTGCAGCTCCGGAGCTCCTTGTCTTTCCAGCAGGCTGGTGGGAAATCACCGTGCAACCCGCAAGAGGTGCATCTCCTGCGTCCTCGGCTTAGACTAATGTGGGTTAATCTGTAAAGAATGTTAAGCACGTGGTCTGTGCTGTAGGGTGGGCTTTGCCTAGAGATGGGGTCTGCGCCTCGGGGCTGGGCGCAGGGTGCGTGCCCCGGCCGTCCCTTTGTCCTGGATGTCTGTGTGGGAGAGCACCGCGGTCTGGAGCAGAAAGCCCTGGCTACAGACCACCGAGTTGTGTAGCTCCCTGTTTAAAACCAGCTAATGAGACTAACTGTTAGGAGAAGGGGAAGTCGTCAATTCTCCTCCCTCCTTGGATTTTCTTTTCTTTTCTTTTCCAAACAATTTTATCCTCCTTGGATTTTTCAACAGGAAAACACAGCGTACAGGCCTTTGGGGAGGACTCCTCCAGCGATGCCCTGTGCCCAGGACCCATCACCTGGGGCTGGGGGGTGAGAGAAACCCAGGCAACCCTCCTCCTGCCCCAGTGACCCGCTCCTCCGTCTCTGGAACGGGCCACTCCACACTGGGTCACACTGCACAGGCTCACGGCCAGCAGACCTGGCCTGGCAGAGCCTCAGCCTATAAAGAAAAACATCCTTCCTTGAATCAGGTTGTGCTGTCATTTACTGAGTCCTTGAGAAGTATTTGTCTGGCAGACACAGAAGAGGCTGGTAGGCCATCGAAGAGCAGAATATTGTGGGAAACAGCACCTACACGCCTGGTGCTGTGAAGCAGCCTGCTGGAGGAGCAGATGGCCGCTCAAAACAGACTCTGCCACCTACTGCACGCACATAGGTCACAAGGAGATTCCATGAGCAGTGCTTTCCAGGCTTTCAAATTTTAATTTAGGACATAAAGTGACATTGCATGAATGCCAGTGTATAAGAATAATTGCACCCTGGTTTCTAACATCTGTAGCCACAGCTATGCGGCTGATACGGAACTGAAGGAAGAAAAAAGGTATTAATGAGTTTGGAAAAAAATTGTTCCTGTGAACTCAGCATTTTACGCCTTGAGGCACCTGAGTTCTCCTGGCAATTAAAGGTTCCTTCCTCTGTTAAAAAAAAGAAGAAGAAGAAGAAATGCAAAACTCCTCTGTCTGAGGACAGGCCAGGATCTGGGAGCCTCATCCCCTCAGCTCACTTCCTCCTTTTTCTCTGCTCTCCCCACCCCATCTTAGGTCTGTTGGAAAATAATTTCAGAAACACTGTCCTGGCTTTCATAACCAGGGTTTCCTGAGAAACAGAATGGAGAGATGCACACAGCTATCTATATACAGACCCGGGTGCACACACAGATAAGTGGGTGGGGAGAGAGAGAGTTGAGTGTGGGTGCAGCCCTGTCCCTCTGGGTCGGGGTCGGGACAACACCCCCTTCCACCCTGGGGACAGGTGTCTAAGTGGGCGAGGACAGGGAGGAGGCTCTGTCTGACAGGCAAGTCACTAGTCAAGTCTTCCTTACTGAAAGGTGTAAGTGGTGGCACTCAGAGATGAGGCTTCGTGGAGAGGTCCTTGACTGGCCTGGGCAGTGCAAAGGGGGCGTCTGCGCCTGGAGGCAGAGACCCCTTTTATATGGGCTTTAGGTGGTGGGCAAATTTCACAGCTTGCCTAGAAGGTTAAGGTCCGGGCTGGCCAGATCCATTGTGGAGGAGAGAAGGGGGAGTACAGGAAAGGGTTCCTGTGTGGCTGCATTGGTCCTGCCGGTAGAACCAATACTCACAGAAGAAATAGGAAAATTGGAAACATTTACCACTTAGAGAGTCCCCAGCTGGAAATGAAGTGCAGCCAGTGTTCAGCTAACCCTATTGAACCATTAGTCTTTTCCTTACATGTACTGATCTCGATGTAGAAATGTCGAAGAGTATGCTTATTTTTATGAAACAATGCGGAAATATCTAAGGATAAAAATCATGTTAACAGGGAGGGACCTGTGGCTCAGTGGATGGGACACCAGCCCCATATACTGAGGGTGGCGGGTTTGAACCTGGCTCCAGCCAAACTGCAACAACAACAAATCATGTTAACAATTTATGTCCAGGCTCGGCGCCTGTGGCTCAACGGGCTAAGGTGCCAGCCATGTAAACCTGAGCTCGCGGGTTCGAATCCAGCCCGGGCCCGCCAACCAACAATGACGGCTGCAACCAAAAAAAAAATAGCCGGGCATTGTGGTGGGCGCCTGTAGTCCCAGCTACTTGGGAGGCAGAGGCAAGAGACTCGCTTGAGCCCGGGAATTGGAGGTTGCTGTGAGCTGTGATGCCATGACACTCTACCCAGGGCGACAGCTTGAGGCTCTGTCTCAAAAAAAAAAACAAAAAAACAATTTATATCCAAATGATTGAACAATGAAAAAAGAGTTTACATGAGCCCAAATACAGCAAGGCAGGCTTTGGGGTCAGGGGTGCTCAGCAGACCTGTAGGCTTAGAAAGTATTTAAGATGTTCCAAGGAGAAGACTGAAAGTTTTCACAAAGGAGTTCCAGTTTATCTTGAGAAAACAAATTCTTCGGTTAGAATATGTAGCCCGTGATAAAGCACAGAAAGCATTACCGATTAGGTTTATAAATTTAGGGTAATCTCAGTAGCAGCTCAGTCAAGACAGCAAGTTCATGAGCAGATTATAAAGAATGAGGCAGGATCCCACCCTGGGGAGGGATTACAGCTTCTGGGCTGGAGAGGCTTCTCAGGTGTGGCCAAGCTCCCAGGAGAAGGCTTTCCCCAGAAGGGTGAATTTGTGTGAGGGGGGAGGACGGGTGTTCAGGGAGGGGCCCAGCCTGGGGACATCCTGAATGTGGGTCTGAGAGAGTCCTCAGGCGGGAGCGGAAGAGAGGGTGCGTGCAGAGGGCTGAGGGTATACTTGGCAGTGGGCAAGACCACACCCCAGGCCCTGCAAGCTGCATCCTGATTGTATTCTGAGGGAGGCTGCTGAGGGGAGACTAGACCCAGCTGGTTTTGGGTTTTGTGGAGATTGCTCCAAATAATCCGGGCCCCAGAGAGGTGTGGTCAGTGATAGCTGTGGGCCAGGAGGGTGGCTCAGCCTGGAGGGGGCCATTGTTAGGTAGGGAGCATTTCCCATCTCACGAAGCATTTTGAGACCTAGGAGGGTGTCCGGTGAGTGTGGGGACACAGGCCTGTTGCTCAGTAGAGAGGCTGGACTGAGGCACCATGTCTCAGCCTTCTGCAGCTAGGGAAGACTGAGGCCTGAGGGGAGAGAGGGGGGAGAAGAGAGGACTTGTGAGAAAACGCAAGTACTCATCAGCTGAACCAAACAGTGTGTCAGGAGCAAAGTGCACCTGGATCCCACATGATTTACTGACGGGATATGCAGAGGTTCTGCATTAGGAAGGAGATATTTGTAATTAATTCCACCAGTACACTAAAACTGGAAACATGAGATCATATCAACTGAGGTGCAAAAGTGTGTGTGAAAATTCAACAGCCATTTCTACTCTAAGTAAAAGATGAAAAAGAAGGAAATTCTTCAAGGTGATAATGACTGCCACCCCCAACCATTCCCAGAGAAATATGGAAAGAAAATAAGAAGTCCCAAGGACGGCTCGGTGCTAAGGCGCCAGCTACGTACACCTGAGCTGGCAGGTTCGAATCTAGCCCTAGCCCGGGCTGCCAAACAACAATGACAGCTGCAACCAAAAAAAAAAAAAAAAAAAAAAGTGGCCGGGCGTTCTGGCGGGCGCCTGTAGTCCCAGCTACTTGGGAGGTGGAGGCAGGATACTCGCTTGAGCCCAGGAATTGGAGGTTGCTGTAAGCTGTGTAAGAGCTCCAGTGGGTGAACTGAGCTTGTGTGTGTGTCCCTGTGACGGGAACCTGTCTGCACACTCTGGGCAG
>CAUYON010141034.1:0-16336 GCA_963573935.1 Arctocebus calabarensis
AAAAATCACATTATAACAAAGACATCTGTACCAGAATGTTTATTGCAGCCCAATTCATAATTGCTAAGTCATGGAAGAAGCCCAAGTGCCCATCAACCCACGAATGGATTAATAAGTTGTGGTACGTGTACACCATGGAATACTATGCAGCCTTAAAGAAAGATGGAGACTTTACCTCTTTCATGTTTACATGGATGGAGCTGGAACATACTCTTCTTAGCAGAGTATCTCAAGAATGGAAGAAAAAGTATCCAATGTACTCAGCCCTACTATGAAGCTAATTTAAAGGTTTCATATGAAGGCTATAACCCAACTATAGCACAAGAATATGGGGAAAAGGGCAAGGGAGGGGAGAGGAGGGGAAGTGGGTTAGGTTGTTGGGAGGGTAATTGGTGGGCCACACCTATGGTGCATCTTAGAAGGGTACAGGCGAACCTTATTAAATGCAGAATACAAATGTCTTCATACAATAACTAAGAAAATGCCATGAAGGCTATGTTACACAGTTTGATGAAAACATTTCAGATTGTATATGAAACCAGTGCACTGTACCCCTTGATTGTACTCATGTACACAGCTATGATTTAATAAAACAAAACAAAACAAATACCCACCTGCTCTGTGTATGTGGCTGGTGCCTTAGCCAGCTACAGGTGCCGAGCCTGAATTGTATTTAATTCCTTATGTAACCTTGTAGGCAATTTTAATAACAACCTCAATTTACTGTTACAAGAAAAAAGCATCCTTCACTAAGAAATGAAAGAAGAGGATGAGAGCAGCAGGAGAACAAATGGAAAGGAGGGAAGAAGGAATAGTGAGGAAAGGAAGAAAACTCTATACCCAAATGATTAGATTTACAGGCTAGAAAATAATATAAATATTTAGGAAATCTCTATTTTCCAACTTTTTAATTTCGAATTAGGAGAGGAGAGAGGGATATAATAACAGAGCATTTAAGTAAGCTCTGGATCCAAAGAGAGACTAGAACTTTCCTTTCATGCCAACAAACCTTTTTGGGCCCTTGCTACTTTTCCAAGAGCCGAGGTACTGGGGAATCCTATGTACATTAAGCGCTCTTGTTATTTCTAAACGTTTCCTCACTGACTACATCGGCCACCTGAGAAAATAATTTGAGAATGGACAAGAGACAGCCAGGACCTCAGGATGTTTAGTTTCCTCTGCAATGGGAGGGGATCCTCCTGAAGATTAATTGGATATTTGTCTGGCAAGCTAGATGAGCACTCTGAGTTAGCCTAGCTGGTGAACTTGAATTCTGTTGAAGGTGCCTGCTTGCTCTGGCTATGTGGTTGATCCTTCCATGTGTCTTAGTCCTTTCTTTCTTCCCAAGAGCATTTTGGTTTGCTTGTTCTGTATAGCTGGAGAACAGACCAGGAACAGAATAATACCACATTTTAGGGCACTCATTTTCAGACTGTTTAAATTTACCTCATATAGGACAATGAGAATCATCTGTTCTCCCTTAAATCTCAGCCATAATCCCCTAAAACCATTTACAACTAGCTGGGAAGGTGCCCATCAAATGAGGACTGGATCTCGATGTTGATGTTACTACAGTAGCCTTCTGAATACACACAGAGTTCATTTATTGATATGCAGAGTGTTCATTGATGTGTACACAGAGAGTAATTGAGATGATAATTTAAACATTGTTATAAACACTTGTGGGGGAGATCTTCCTAGCTCCTGCACTAGTAAACCAATCCACAGATTTCAGGCTCCAAATTGAGAGTCAAGAAATTGAGGCATATCGAGCAGTCTCTTTATGCTCCAAATTCATGCTCCAAAGCAACCCACAGTCTTCTGCTTTTAGCTGTATTTCCTTCAGTCCAGATTGATTTGTAATGAACCTTCCTCATTCTTTGACTTAGTGCTGGGATCCATGGGTGAAAAGCTAATTAGTTTCAAAGAATAGAATCACACTTAGGCATCATAAAAAGGAGTTGTAGTAGAAGGATAGATGGAGGATAGAAGGCTGTGGAAGACATGAAGTGAAGAAAATGCTGTATGCATGTAGAAAATAACCAGGCAGCTTTTCTTGCTTCGTTTGCTTTGTTTGTGTGTACTGTATGGCCTCTTCTTTGTGTATATGCATTATTTTCTACTGTTTTCTCTTTAAATTAGCTTTATCTGTTTACTCTAGATTTTCTGTTTTCCCATAATTTTGGATTTTAGGTGAAACTGCCCTTGCAGATTGATGAAGGGGTGCAAGGTGAGAACAAGAGTAAGGGCCCCAAAACTGTAAAGGAACAGACTTAGCTAAAATGATAATAACCAGCCACTGTCCCCTGGTGTTCTTGATAATAGTCACTGCCCCCTTGTTTGCTTCTGTATAAGTGTGAGTCTAGAGGGCACAGCTGATAGGCATAAAGATTCTTTCTCCATATAGAACAGCAGTTCTCAACCTGTGGGTCGCAACTCCTTTTTAACAATGAAAATACATTACGGCATTAGGAAGGTTGAGAACCACTAATATAGAACATCATCTGTGTGGAACCTAGGATTAGTTTTTGAGATATCTTCCAGCTGTTGCATTATAGTGCCTGACCTACCCAGACCAAGGAACTGAATCAACTAGCTTTGGACCCCCCCACCCAAGGAACTGTATTCCAGAGAATTGGCTGACCAACCCAGACAGCAGCCCCTATCAAGGGACTGATGGTTCCTTCTTGAACCCAGCCAATTAGCGGACCCAGTTTCCTAATCCTCTGCTCACTGAACTATCTTTAAAAACTCTGTCTTTCTAAATTCTCAGGGAGGCAGATTTGAGAAATTACTCCAGTCTCCTTGCTTAGCGCTTGGTGGAATCAACTCTTTGCTCTAAGTCAGTGGTTTTCAATCTTCCTAATGTTGTAGCCCTTTAATATACTTCTGTGGGTCATGACCCTGAGAACCACTGCTAAGCCCTGCTGGCTCCGGCTATTTGGCATCCTTTTGAGCAGTGGGCAGATGAACTTGGTTGGGCAGCAACATAAGTGCCTTTTGTTTTTCCATCCACAGCACCAACTCTGGCCCAATTTTAGATGACTTTATTATAGCTAATTCATTCAGTCATTGTGTCCAAATGATTAGCTTCGCATGTCTTATGGATTGGTAGCCCCTTGGTTGTGTTCATCACTGTCCAAAACATGACCATCAGCCTTTCATCGGGGACTAAATGTATACAATTTCAAAGACAAAGGCTTCGGCTAGGTGGCAACTCATATCTACTGTATGTGCCATCTGTAAATGTACTGTAGGCAGGGCCTGTTTGTTGACAGAAAGCATAGTTCAAACTGGTTTATTTAATAAACAGGAATATATCAGGTCATGTATCCACAAGTTTCAGGAGTATGGCAGGCTGCAACAAGGAATTCAAACAATATCCTCAGAAACCTCTGTTATCCCTTGCTCTACTTTCCTTTGTGCTGGAAAGTATTCCCCCAAAAGTGAAAAGACCTTCAGGATCTTTAAACTCACATTCTACTAGCTTAATAACTTCAGCCAAACAAGATTTTCATCTCTAATAATTTCAAGAGTCCCAGGATTTTCTCTGATTCGATCAGTTTGGATCATCTGCCAACTGTGGCCAGGAAAATATTGTTCTTTTATTGACCAATCCTGTTTGCCTATTTCTGGACCCTGGAGGGGTGATTGGACCAAAAGGAAAAGGTTGACTCTAATTAGAAAAGAGGATTTGGGCAATTAAAAATAACCTGTGCCCACTTCATTGGCATACATAAAACTAAAACAAACAAACAAAACAGGTTAAAACCATGTCCAAATGATTATCTCAGCCTATTTTATGGATTTGTAACCCCTGGGTTATGTGTTCATCTCAATCCCAAGCATCACCATTATCTTTTTATGAGGGACTAACCCCATTTGCATTGTGCTCGAGCCAATAGTCATCTAGCTTCAGGGGCAGCATATAGGTTAAAACATCAAGCATGCTGCATTGAGATAGTAACTTTGCTAGTACCTGTCAATGCATGTAAGCTTATGTATGGCTACTGATTCTGTGGCTGATCATCCTCCCTCTGGACTTCAGTTTACCCATGTGTAAATTAAAGTAGTTTTACTAGACAGACCTTGCAAATGGTCTGACATATGACTTACCTCAGGTGCTCAGACTGCAATCACCAGGAAGAATTGAAGGCAAGCATTTAAACATGAACTGATTCTTATATCCAGAGACCCAAAGTAATAAAATGTAATCAGATCTTTCTTTATAAAATCAATGCTACTCATATGCCTTGAGCATAGGCCTTGTGTTTTACATGTTGCTTTGTAGTTTTAGGAATGAGTTTCTATTGAGTCATCCCAAATCACTTTCAGCCCATCTTAGGATGTATCTGTGAAGCAGCTGCTCACACACGTGGCAGATGTAACATGGTCAAAGCCAACCATGCCATGACTCGGAGCCAACCAGCTTATTTTGTGGAAATAACCCAAGATAAAACCAATTTATCCATTAGCACTCAGTTTTAAGTGACTGAAAAATCCATTTCCAGTTAATTTATATAACAAAGGAAATACGGGAGAGAGGTCTCATATAACTTTAAATTCCAGCGGCAAACAAAGCTTGATACAACAACTCAGCCACTGTCATGACAACCCAGCCTATCTCTGTCTTTTTTACTTTGAATTCTATAGTATCAGCTCTATCTTCACATTCCATATGGTGGATACTTGGCAGCTCTTACTTCTCCCACCTCATAGTAGCAAAGTGGCGGCTGCAATTCTAGATCTCTCACTGTCAGTATGCTATGTAGGGGAGTACAGAATTTTTTTCTAGTAGTTTCTGCACTAGTCCTAGTTGATCAGGAATTGATAAGGTCAAGTGCTCATCCTTCAATCAGTCACTGGCAAATCACAGGGGAATGAGATTTGCTGATTTGTGTCGGTCAATCAGTGCCTAATACTGGATTTCAGGGGTAGAGTCAACCCCACCCAAGCCATATTGACTGAAAGTCAAGGAGGAATGAATTTCTCAAAGGGTAATCAGTGTATCATTTATGGGAAAAGGGAGCATGGTTACTGGAGAGGTTAAACAATAAATGTCTATTTTTAGCTAATAAAACAGTAGGTCTACAATATATCAGACTTTATATTAAGTATAATAAAATTCTTTACCAGGAGAGGTATGAAGAGGGTGTAGCTTTATTGTTTTCACACATTTCTTGCTACATAATGACCCCTAGGAAGACTGCATAGCTTTTCAGGTCTTTTCAGTTACAAGGAGAGCTTTATTTTAAATGTCATGATTTTTTTTAGTTAATAAATTATCAACAAGGTAAATCAAAACTTCAGTTTCACCTGTTCTCCCTTCCCCAAGCTCAAATATCTGCAGTCAGGAGAGGATGATTGATAATGAATCTCTCTTTCCCTATTCCCAATGATTCTTCCACTCTTTGTTGTTTCATTTTCCTACTCCTAACTGCTTGGGACTAAAGAAAAATAAGCAAGTCTTTAAAAAAAAAAAAACAAAAAAAAACTTAATTGAAATTTCTGACAGGTCTCTTTTGGCTAGCACTGGCTGCAATTGTGAAAGGCATTGAAATTCAGGCTCTTTAATGAAGAAGTTTTATGGATTCTTTGAAGCCACTTTCCCAGGTGCCATAATACCACACAGTTTCCTGATGCAGGCAGTAATGCTCCCCTTGACTGGTACTAATGAACATTCTGAAAGCTACAATTTTTTTCAAAGGGAAGCAGTAATTTACTAAATCAGAGTGAAGTTCTTATAGAAATATGGAAAGGCCCCGAGGCTCTTAAATATAACCAATGCAGAATAATCATAATAAGAGCAATTGCAAGGAAGAAATATTGGTTATGTAAGCATCCTGTTTTAGCTCTCTTTTCACAAGTTGTATACATTAAGCCTCTCCTGTCTCACCCTCATTGTCTGAACCTCATTCTGTCTTCTTCTTTCAGATTTCCCATCCTTTACTCATTGCTCATCCTTTTGCAGATAAGGTGTTGCTACTGGTCCTCTTTCTCTTTTGACTTCTTCTAATATTGATTCTACTCTCATTTCCTCCAGGTCCTTTTTAAATCAAGTTGTGGATTGGGAACACAGGATATTCTGACATTCTAGACCTGGTCTTCCTTCTGTGTCTCAGGTCTCAAGTGCTAGATTCCATTTATGGACCCAGTGTCAAGACCCAAATCCATAGTACAAGGATCATGCAAAGGATATGTTCTTCTTCAGGATTTTTAAAATGTAATACAATAGAACACAAATAAGAAACTTTAGAATCCCAAAGGCAATACATAACCCAGTCAATAACTGTTTTTGCTGCCTACCAAAAGCCTCAGATCTAAACAGTGCTAGGAGTCATTTCGGAGCATAGCATATCTAGTGTTAATTTTTTTACTTTGACTCCTGTTTGTATTTAGTGTACAGGTCTTTGACATTTTTGTCCTCTTCTGCCATCATCACACTTTATTATTATATATGCCTTCTGTTCTTCAATTCTCTTTTCTAGACTCATTTCAACATTTGTCTTTAGCTTTTTCTTTTACCAGGATATTATGGCAAGCCAGTTCATCATTCCATTCCTCTTTCAGTAATTCTGTGGCAATTTTCCTACTCTTTGATTCTAAAAAATGGAGAAGAAACATTTCATTAAACCTGATAGGCACAATGAGTCATTTGAGATGGTTATGAAACTCAATTCATAATAGTATATCTATTCCAACATCCCTGGAGTTATTTATGGCCTAGTGAGGCAGAGTACTCTTCTGTGTTACAGAAAGAGGAACAGAAAAAAAAGAAAAAAGAAAAATGTTTAGTTCTAAATTAAATCAACTTTGAGTTAGCCAGCACATAAAAAGGAAAGGAAACATTCACAGCACTTAAATACATACACATACACAATCTTACATAAAAATTCACTCTAAAATTTGCCTGAGAGGTTATTTTCCCAATTGCACAGCTGTCTCTTTCTCTAGGGACAGAAGTCTTCCCCAGATATGTAGGTACTCCAATTGGGAGAAAAAGGACATGTGGTGTATGCTAACACAATCTCAAAATCTCTCTCTCTCTTTCTCTCACACACACACACAATTAGCAACAGTTTTATTTGGTCATTTTAGAAGAACTGTCTCTCTACTCCTCTTCTTGTCCATAGGGTCTCTGTTTTTAGCCATTGCCTGCTTCTTACTCTCTCATTGTCTCCTAATGTTACCCAGGGGGATAGAAAACTTCTACAGTTCACTTGTTGGTTTCAAACACCAAAAAGTTGTTTTTTTTTTTTAACTTCATAATTGGTCTTTCTTCCTTTTTATATCAAGACTAAGAATTCTGGGCTGCATTATGGTTCTGATTGGACAGTTTCCTCTTTAGAAGCAGCTCCAAGAATTTGCTAAAAGCAACTTTATAGACTTCCTAGTCTCCCCTTCCTCCCTTGTTCCCTTCCCACTTCCTCTCCCCTGCTATGTAGTCCCTACACACTTCAGTTTTTCCATCCAGGGGAGCGATTCCTCTACTAAGTCAGTATGGAAAATTTCATTGAATATCTTCCATGAGAAGAGCTCTGGGCTCATAAATGTGTGGGCTCATAAATCCCTTTCAAATCCCGGAATTTTATTTTTCTATTTCTCTCTCTCTCTCTGTCTGTCTTCCTTCCTCCACCCTTCCTCTTCCCTTTTCTCTCTTTAGTTATAGTGCCTTATTTTGGTTAATTAAAATTTCTGGTATTAGGAGGCTCCATCCTTAAATCTGATAACTTACAGTCCTTTATGGCAAATACCAATTCCGCAAAAACAGCTGGCCCTTCCTTCAGTTGGAATTGGCTAAATTCTTTCATTCATTATTCCCCAGCTTCAACAGTCTACTTCTCCAATAATGGATTCTACTCCCAAATGCTTATAGACTCATTCCGCCCCCTCCATAGTATCTCAATTATTAAAAATCCAGGAAATATTTGCAAGACACATGCATATTCAGATCCCTTTTGTGTAAATGTCCTTCTCAGAGGTTACTCATATATGACCCTAAAATTAGCAATACAATATCTTAACTAGTACTTCTCTAATGTTCTCACCACGGGTCTTGCAGTGCACAGGCACTTGGATTTGTCCATTCACTCAAAAGGTGGATATTGAGCTCTTGTTCCTGGTCTCGGTGCTAGTAATAGAGAAAACAATAAGAAAGCATGGGTCTAACCATCATGGAGCTTTCATGTAGTGGTGGAGACACACAATAAACAAATGAACAGATTAATCAGATCAGCTGTGCACCTAATGGATACAACGTAGGAGTATATGGCACTCCTCCTGGATGAAGGACTCACATACAACTCAGAGTTTTCCTGACAAACACAAGCAATGTAACCCATCACACGTACCCTTACATTAATCTGAAATTAAAAAAAAATAGTAATAAAACACATTATTATTTTCCTTTGCCATCAAAAACAAAGATCAGCTGTGGTAGTACTAAGCACATGAAGAAAAGAGAATAAAGGTTCTCTAAGTATCCACTTTACAGTAAATAGAGAAAGTCTCTTTGATGGTGTAAAAATTGAGTCAAGACTTTCAGTGAAGCTGAAAAGGAAGAAACCATGTGAAGACCGGGAGAAAGACTGTTTGGGGGCAGATAGAATAGCCACACTATATATAAGCTTATAGTATTTGAAAAACAGAAAGGTCAGTGCAGTTAAATCGTGATGAACAAGGGGGAGAATGCTAATAAATGTCGTACCAAAAGTAGACTGGGGAAACTTCTGTTGAGTAAAGTTTTGGATAAACTTCATGACAACACACATAGCTTAAGGGCCCATACAGATTAGGATGACCTTTACAGTCTCCTCCCCAATAGGATCGCTCAATTGTTTACCTGAAACTGTAGTAATCCACTATCTTGGTTTTCTAGGACTGTCTTGGTTTAGCACTGAAAATCCATATGCTTGGAAATCTCCCAATCTTGAACAAATCAGAATGCGTAGTCATCTTATTACACTTCAAGTCTCTTGTCCCTAACATGCCAAGGAACATGGGAAATACCATCCCAAGGCCTGAGCTGTATCTTCCCCAAGGTTGCATGACAAAAGCACAAAGGGTGTCCTTTCCTTCCTTATTTTATTTTAATTCTCAGTTTCCCTCTTTTGCTTTCAAGGGAGGAAGCAAATTTCTCTGATCAAGGAAGAGTGGAGGGTGGAGACAGAAGACAGTTTAAGTCTGAAGGCGGGATCAGCTTTGATGGAAACACTTGGAAGTCAATGAAAAACAATGAGTGGCTTGCAGATTGGCAGTGAAGGCCAACCTGATGCCAGGCTGCATGACTTGGAAGGGGACCAGCTCTGCAGGGTTCTGTGACACTGCCTATATGTGGGGAAACCAAGAGATAAATCATGCCTTCTTCCTATCAAATGTTTGGAGGGTCTCCAGGGTAAAGTGCTATCTGCATTGAAATTAGTGTTGAGAGGACAACTGCTTTTAAATTTAGGGCAAGAGAGAAATGCATTGGGAAATGGTGGGGTCAGCTGTGAGATAAACTCCCTCCTTATAGTGGTGTCATTTCCAAGCGTCTGTAACAGTTTGCTAATTGACCACAGATCCAGGGAACCTTGTTATACTCACACTTATGCCAAAAGAAGGACCAATCAGTAGCAAGCTTCTGATTTTTGCATCCAAAGTGTCATAATTTGGAAGATATAAGCAAGAGACAGAAGTTGAATCACAGCTTCTCTGCAAAAATAGACACCTGCTCCCTGTTCAATTGCACTTTGTGAAATGCCCTTTAATTTAAGATGCTCTGTTTTTGCTGCTGTTTTTTAAAGTAAAAGCTTCTTATCTGAAGCACCATTAACCTTCAGCACCATTGACATAAATATGATGCTCTCTCCATATTAAACACAAACTGTTCAGCAGCTCAAGGACTGACCCATAAACAGGACATTCATGAGGTGACCACAGTGAGATACACAGCCAGGTGGTGAGCCAGAGGCACTGATGAGGCAGTGGATTTGGGGGGAAAGTAGGTGAGGGTGGAGGGAGAGCAAAATCATTTCTGATTAGTAAGGGGCTTTAATTAACCATGAAATGTGAACATTTGTTGGTTTAGAGTCATTAGTGTCAACCCAAGTATTCCTAAAACTCAGTGCCATTGAGGTCACAGGTAGGCTTTCAGTGAGGATTTATTGAATTAAATGGAATGGGAAGAACTTGGGTAACAGAAATCCACCATACCCATTACTTACAGAGTTAATTTTATTAGAGGTTCTTAGTTCCCCTCAAAGAAGTAGCTGTGACTGACTCGAATTTTTTTCTTCTGTGCTTTCACTAGCCCAAAGCAGTAATTACTGTGAGAACATGGAGGCCATTGCTTAAGTCCTGAATGGTTAGGAGGGTGCCCCCCTCGCCAACACAACCTCCAACCCTGGCAGCACTCATTCATAAACACAAAATCTGACTTAAATTCCAATAGCCCAGATTTATTTACCTGGCTGAAGACATTAAGGCTTCAGAAATTGAATATTTGTGTATAACCATTCTGGAAGTCGTAAGACTCAATGTTATTAGATTGGACATCGGCCTCTTGGTTCTACTTAATAACTTAGAAGTTCATTCTAACAGAATGTTTTACTGAGATCTAGGGAACAAAGATGGATCTTTTTTGATGGAGAGTGGTGACAGTCTGCCCAAAGTTCAAAGCATTGCTGAAAAGAACAGGAAGAATGGCAGGGGCATCTCCAAGCAGCTATAGGGATAGATGTTGGGACACAGATAATAGCAAAATGACAGGATGACCAGTGGATAGGGAAAACAGAATGAATTAAGTTAATCAAAGTCTCGATTTTCTGCTGGTGGTGAACTAAATATCCTACTGCCATAAATGGTTTATGACACAACATGTTTCCTAAGATCAAATCATTGTTGAGGGCAGTGCCTATTGCTCAGTGGTTAGAGCACCAGCCCCATATACGTAGGGTGGTGGATTTGAACCTGGCCCTGGCCAAATTGCAACAAAAAATAGCCGGGTGTTGTGGTGAGTGCCTGTAGTCTCGGCTACTCGGAAGGCTGAGGCAAAAGAATCACCTAAGCCCAGGAGTTTGAGGTTGCTGTGAGCTGTGACATCACAGCACTCTACCGAGGATGACAAAGTGAGATTTTGTCTCTAAAAAAAAAAAAATCATTGTTGATATATTATTTCAATTCAGTGACTATTTACTGCATATTTACAGTATGTTACACACTGTGCCAGGTATATAGAAGAGACAGAGCCCCTTATGGAGCTTATATTTTAGTAATGGTTACCTGTAATCACAATCAGTGTAATAGAATATGAACCAGTGAGTAGTTAATTATATAAAGGATAATAGAAGAGACCCCTAATCCAGTCTTCAGTAGGGTCAAGGAAAGCTTCTTAGAGAAATACACATTTAGGTTGATGGCTTGGAAAGGATTAGTAGAAATATGCCAAGGGTACATGGTGGGGGTGGGAAGAGAGTTCCAATAAGAAGAAACAGCATGGCTGGCACCTGTGGCTCAGTGGGTAGGGCCCTGGCCCCTATACCGAGGGTGGTGGGTGCAAACCCAACCCTGGCCAAACTGCAACAAAAAATAGCTGGGGGTTGTGGCCGGTGACTGTAGTTCCAACTACTAGGGAGGCTGAGGCAAGAGAATCGCCTAAGCCCAGGAGTTGGAAGTTGCTGTGAGCTGTGTGACACCATGGCACTCTACTGAGGGTGACAAAGTGAAACTCTGTCTCTAAGAAAAAAAAAAGAAAAGAAAAAAAAAAAGGAACAGCATGTACAAAGGTCCAGAGGCAAAAGAAGTTGACACTCTCAAGGAACTGAAAAGTAGTCTGATTGGAACACAAAGTGTAAGAGAAAGGTGAGAGATTAGGTTGGAGAGAGAGGCAGGGGTCAGGTCATAAAAGAGCCATGTTAAAGTATTTATATGTAATCTGAAGAGCTATAAAAAAATCAGTCTTTACAGATGAACTTATTTGGGGTCAGAAACTTTCAACTTCTACCAGTGTCATTTTCCTGGGTGGGAGAGACTCAGTTATGAACACTTCATAGATTACAATCTACCGCCAATGTGAAATGCTTTTTGGACAAGTTACTTATAAGAAGTTCATAAGTTCTCTGGGAGGATCACCTGACTCAAGCTAGGGCCTACCCCGGGGACTTGATATTGATATCAGAGATTTTTCTAAACCACAAATAGGACAATTTGACGTTTAATGTCCCTTCTGATGTGAATGCCCATGATTTTTTGGCCTAGATCTTCTGCTTGTCACCCCTGTACCCTTTCTGTGACCTCATTCTGCCTACCCAAGTGGAACTATAATATATTAGGGAGGTATAAACTACACCCACATAGGCAATGGGTCCAACTTTGCATTTGGCAAAAGGTCTTCTTTTGTTCTTAGTCATTGCTATCTTTATCCAGCCAACTGAATCCAAGTTGAAGGCCCTCCCACCCTGCTTATTCATGCCAGATGCCCCTTCTGCCAGTCAACACTGCTGATTGGGCTCATCTGGTTGTTCAGGAAGTTTCTGTCTCTGGTGCAGAGTACATACTGAATTAAAGACCCTACTTCTTTTCTTTACCTCAGATGCCCTCCTGGAAACTTGGATTCTGCTTTGAGCTGTTGTTTATACATGTAGTGTCCTATAGGCATTTTCAACTTCCTAAGCCAGAGAGCCATCTCTCATTTGGCCATTAAGTAATATCAGTAAGTGTGACAGTTGAGCAGTGTGACTGAAGAAGAAGTGAATGAGGCATCTGCAGATCTGAGTTTTAGTTCAGTTCTGCCCTTCCCTGGCTGTGGGACCTTGAGTAAGTCACTTATTTTTATTGTGTCTTAGTTTCCTCTTGACAAAGAGGATATAATAGATGTGTAAATACTCTGACATGTAGAATGTTCAGGAAAGGTAAAGTAATCATTAAAATAATCATCACCATCACCCCTATCATTATCATAGACAAGACCAACATAAGCTACACAGATCGTACACTCACATACATGCATTGGAAGGCGCCTCCTCACAAGCTCTGAATACACCACAGGCCCCTCCCTGCCCAGGAGTTGCCTTGTGAAGATGAGTTAGGATACTAGCTTTTATGGCAGAATGTGCACTCATGTAATTCAGTTTTTCCACTCGGACAACTGTTTTGGTCTTCAGAATTAAATACCTTTTTATTCCATGGCTTATTTCCTTAATATGTAGGCTACCTTTCCAGGGCTTTCTGACACGCATTCCTCACGTACCCCTGCTTGTCAAATTCTTCTTTTGCAGGCGGCCCATCCTTTTTTGTATCCACACTCTATGAACTTGTGCAAACTTCAAATATGTTTGTGTTTGTAGCATTTGCAAACAGTACTTACAAGATTTTTTTGTGTATACTTAGGAAAGAGTAAAAATGATAAGAGTCTTTTTCCTTGGGTTAGTTAAGGAAAATGAAAAGGAATATGGCGTATTTGTGGAAATGCTGGAGGCCTAGTCTCAGACAGATATGGCCAGTCCTATCATGAAATCCTGGGAGGCACATTCTGACCCCAGCAAAGAGGGCATGGGTTCCCAGCTACGGGGGTAATGGAAATGATTGTATTGTTGCCTTTTGGGAAGCTTCGCCTGCATGGAGCACAGCTGAGAATCAAGGAAGCTATACGAACAACTACTGATGGTTAAAGTAGCTACTGTGTACCTTTACAAGGATATGAGAATTATCCTCTCCATCCTCACCCTATGCCAATATGCAGTAGAACCTTCATAGTTGGTCACCTCCCCATACTGACTACTTCCTTAAATTGACATAATTTTTTTAGACCAGGCATGCACCACATGTATGTGTCAGTACAATAGGCCTAATTTCTTATGTTGACCACCTCTGTATATTGACCAGTTTGTCACAGTCCCTTGGGTGGTCAACTTACAGAGGTTCTACTCCAGTTTTAGTCTGTGTATAGTGCTAACATGTGTAGCAAATTAGAACAGAGTAGGGGGAGAGATGGGAGGGAAGGGAGGAGGTCAGATCGAGGGAGGGTGAATGGTGGGATCATACCTATGATGCATAATGCAAGGATGCATGTTGCATAGAGTATACATGTCTTAACACAGTAATTAAGTAAACGAGATGAGTTATATATTAACAGTGTGATGTAAGCATTCCTAATTCTATATGAAATCAGCACATTGTACCCCATAAATGCATTAATGTATACATGATCTATGTGTTTATGCTTTAATAAAAAAAAACAGGGGAGTCACCAACTCCTCTTATAGGTTGTGAGTGTCAATCATGCTGATGGCTACAAGAAATGACATGTGGTAGAAACTGATAACTAAATAGACACAAGAAAAAGAAACCTTCAGCTGTTTGAGACTTTTGAGTGCTAAGGAAAATAATACCTATCCTAGTAGTTCCTAAAGGCATCATCATCTGAAAGCACCTCACTGTGCTTAATGATGACATTAAGTCATCAGGGAAGACAACCCTAAGTTATATTGGATATATTCTGTTTAAGTAAATATAAATCTATTACAAGATTTTTGTTTTTATGCTTTTACATTTTAAGGCAGGCAGCATGTTGAAGTAAAAAACACACTGAAACAAAAAATCCTAAGTTGCTTCTATCGATTCTTTTATTCATCAAATATGAATTAAGTACTCTGCTATGTGACAGGCACTGGAGATATGATGATAAACAAGACATGGCACCTGTCATCTTATAGATCACATTATAGTGAGAGAAACTGACGTGGAACACGCAATTAAAATGCATTGTGATAAGGAAATTAACAGGGTGCTGAAAGACCACACAAGAAGGGCAATTAACCAGGGACATGAGCATTCAGGAAAGGCTTCCTACAGGCTATGGTATCTAAGTTAATAAGTTATTCAGAAAAAAACTAATTGGAGGTGAAATGTTCTATACAGAGTGCACATCACGTATAGTAGACTGAAAATGAAAGAGTGTGGCATATGTGTGGAAATATAAATAGTTTGGTGGGAAAAGATAGATAAACCAAGTATCACATAACTGGTTAAAATGTTTGATGTTTTTCATGAAGAGATGGGAACCACTGACTCAGTGCCCGTAGCACAGTGGTTACAGTGCTAGCCACATGCACTGAGGCTGACGGGTTCAAGCTTGGCCCAGGCCAGCTAAACAACAATGATAATTGCAACAAGAAAATAGCCCGGCATTGTGGCGGGCGCCTGCAGTACCAGCTACTTGGGAGGCTAAGGCAAGAGAATCGCTTAAGCCCAAGAGTTTGAATTGCTGTGAGCTGTGTTGACACAGCACTCTAATGAGGGTGACATAGGGAGACACCGTCTCAAAAAAAAAAAAAGAAAAGAAAAGAAAAGAAATGGGAACCACTGAAAAATGTTAAGTTGCTGAGTAAAATGTATCAATTTTTTAAAATTTATAATGCTTACTCTGCCTACAGTGTGGAGAATAGATTGGAGGGAGCAAGACTAGAGACAGGGAATACCACTGAGTGGCTCTTTTAGAGATCTAGGTGAAAGAAAGTGGCAGCCTGTTTTAGGTGACTATGTTGATGAAGAGAAGATGGATTTGAAAAATATTTTGGACATGGTCTTGTACTTGTCTGGTGAAGAAGAGAGAACAGTTAGGGATAATGCCCAATTTTCTGTCATGGGCACAGAGTAGAGGATGGTAGTGCCGTTTCCTTTGATCATCAATATTTAGCCACAAACTAGCTTTGGCATCAAATTTATTTTCTTCCTTTGTAAAATAAGGAATTTGGACCAGATCATTGGTTCTCATAGAAAGGATTTTCCCTTCACCCACACCCAGGACATATTTGACAAGTTCTGGGGACATTTTAGTTGTCAATTACAGGAGAGGGATTTACTGGCATCTGGTGGGTAGAGGGTAGGGATACTGCTAAATATGCTATGGGATATCCAAAAGTTGCCATACACAGGGAAATAGGGAAATTGTAGCTAAATGTACCTTTATTTACAAACTATTTCTTACAGAATTTTATAAAATATTTAGAAAATATTCTCTGTTTTGGCTACCTTTTTGTAAAATTTAATGATTAATAATAAGCAGAGATGGCATATGTGATCCGAGTAACTTAAGGCCAGTTTTTAGGAGTATTGGGGTACAAACTTATTCTCATCTTTCATAGACTTGGGTGCTTTTTTGTCCATGTTCATTTTGGCCAGCATGCAATGTGTCAACATGTACTTTGGGATATAAAGCGAGTAGGGCGCTGGCCCCATATACCGAAGGTGGCGGGTTCAAGCCCGGCCTCGGCCGAACTGCAAAACAAAAAAATAGCCGGGCGCTGTGGCGGGCGACTGTGGTCCCAGCTACTAGGGAGGCTGAGGCAAGAGAATC
>CAUYON010141036.1:0-12735 GCA_963573935.1 Arctocebus calabarensis
CGGGTGCCTGTGGTCCCAGCTACTTGGGAGGCGGAGGCAAGAGACTCGTTTGAGCCCAGGAATTGGAGGTTGCTGTGAGCTGTGATGCCACAGCACTCTATCTAGGGTGACAGCTTGAGGCTCTGTCTCAAAAAAAAAAAAAATTCTTAGAAACCTTTTGTCTACCTGAGAGGCTCTACCTGGCAATCCCTTAAATCTTCCTGTGGGTTCAACAAAAAGGTCTTCTGGCTGCATCCTTGTTCTGTCACCCTGAGCCACCTTTTCCTGGGAGTACCCTGGGGATGTATTCTTTGGCAACAGATTATTCCCTCCCCCCAGGTTTTTATTTCTTTGAGGATCTTTATCTATTATTAGAGGACAAGAAGGAGAAACAGTTTTCTTTTTCTGTCTTTCCTCTCACACTGTCACCCTGGCTAGAGTGCTATGGAGTCATCATAGGTCACTGCAACGTCAAACTTTTGGGCTCAAGTGATCCTCTTGCTTCAGCCTCCCAAGTAGCTGGGATCACAGGTTCTCACCACAATACCCAGCTAGTTTTTCTGTTTTTAGTAGAGACAGGGTCTCATTCTTGCTTGGGCTGGTCTCAAACTCCTAAACTCAAGCAATCCACCTGCTTTAGCCTCCCAAAGTGCTAGGATTACAGGTGTGAGCCAGAGGTTGTGATTTAATTCATCTGTGTGGGTGAGTGGACATCTATATTTTGTCAAAGCTATTCAGGTGATTCTAGGTACAGCCAGGACGAGAACCACTGTGGAGTAGAATTACCTGCATGTTCATTTGAGAGGCTGATAAGGGGGATATGGCAACCTACCAGCCCAGTTTGCACAGGGCTGTTCCATTTACAGCAATGAAAATCCTCCATCCCAAGAAACCCCTCAGTCCCAGACAAACTGGGATGGTTGGTCACTCATCAGGAAAATGATATGTTAATGTTGGATTTGCGTTAATTAAATTTAGGATTTCCTTTCTATTCATGTGGACGGTTTGAAGTCAAAGTACTTTTGAATATAAGGAATAAAGACCAGAAGGCTAATGCTGTAACCCAGCTCATTCGAGCATCTCAGCACAGAAATCAAAATGCTCAGAGAAGCTACCAGCCCCACAGCCTCACCACAGGAGCGGAAAGGAGACAGAGGTCTGGAGGGAAGGGGTGGGGCAGTACTTGTCAAATCTTAATGTGTGGGAGAATCATTACAGGATCCTATAACAGTGCAGCTTCCATCTAGTGGGCTGGAATGGGCCAGAGATTGTGCATTTCTTTTTCCTTTTCTGCTGCCCACGCTAGAGTAAAGTGGTGTGATCCTAGCTCACTACGCAGGCTAGAGTGCAATGGTGTCAGCCTAGCTCACAGCAACCTCAAGCTCCTGAGCTCAAGCAATCCTCCACCTCCTGAGAAGCTGGGACTACAGGCACCCACCACAATGCCTGACTCATTTTTCTATTTTTAGGAAACAAGGTTCTCACTCTTGCTCAGGCTGGTCTCAAACTCCTGGGCTCAAGCAATCATCCTTCCTTGGCCTCCCAGAGTTCTGGGATTGCAAGTGTGAGCAACCATGCCAGTGAGATTGTGGATTTCTAACAAGCTCCCAGGGGTCTCCAATGCTAGGGTCCAGGGATCAATTTTAGAGTATAAACTTCGGGTGTGAGGTGCCATTTCTCTCTTATAGCCCATGTGGCCTTGGGAAATTCTCCTTGTAGACCTTCTGGTTTTTCAGCTATAAAATGGAAGTAATAATACGCACTTCACAGGTAACCAGGAAATTTCACCTAGATCAGAAAGCCGCTTGTTGTGAGGATTTGATCAATGTGCCTGGCATACAATAGAGGCTACTGACATGCTAATTCCATCTCTACCTGCACACAACTTTCACCCCTCCTGCTCGAAAGGCTCTAAGGGTTCTTAACAGTTAGCACAGTCCTTAAGGGAGGGTGAGGCCCTAAAGAACAGTTGCTGGATTGTCCAGATTGAGGAGAGGGGAGGCAGGGGACTGCCACGGAGTGCTTTTGGGTACAGTCTTTTGCTCACCAAAGCACTTAATCATTTGTGTGCCCTGAGGAGAAAATCTTTATTCCATTTAGAGATGATGTGGTTCGAGGTTTTTATTTCAAGGCAAAAAAACAGTTAAGAGAAAAAAGTATGGGGATAACTTTTTTTGTTTGTTTTTAAGATAGAGTCTCACTCTGTTGTCCTGGGTAGAGTGCCATGGCATCATAGCAACTTTAAACTCTTAGGCTCGAGTGATCCTCTTGCCTCAGTCTTCCAAGTAACCAGGACTAAAGGCACCCACTACAACATCTGGCTAGTGTTAGTAGAGACGGGGTCTTGCCCTTGCTCAAGCTTTTCTGGAACTTTTGAGCTCAAGTGATCCACCTGCCTCGGCCTCCCAGAGTGCTGGGATTATAGGCATGAGCCATATGCAAAGCCCAGGACATTTTTTCTTGACGGGTCTCAGGATTCCGAGGTTGAAGAAACTGTTCAAGACAGGAAAAGTACTAGACTCACATAACTAGTGTTAGGGAAGCACAAACTTTGGGATCAGAAATTCCTGGGTTTGAATTCTAGCTCCCCCCGTTACCACGCTGTATGACCTTGTGTAAATCACCTCCATCCTCTGAACCTCAGGTTCCCCGTCGGTGAAATGGAAAGGACAATCCAGACCGGGCTATCTAGCACCACCTCCCTCCAAACACAGTGACTCTGTGACTCCTGCGTGCCTCTCGCCAGTCAGCAACTGAGTGTCAGGGTTCCTCTAGGGAGCCGTGGCCATCAAATAGGAGGCCCATTAGAATTAGGCTGCAGGTTGACAGCCTGGGCCCAAGGGCTCTGCAGATCTGTCTCCGTTTTCTTATTTAATTTGACACATTACCTCTTAAAGGACTCCTTATAAAATCCTGGAATTGCATAGAGTTTTGGGTCCCAGAACACTGCCTCCCACTTTAATAATTGTGCACCTCCTGTCTACCATAGGCCTTACCCCTCCTGACTACTGACAAGCTGCTTCACTGACTCCACACACCTGCCAGACCCGTGGCGACCTTCTTGAATCTGTGTCTTCCTTGTCACCGACTGAGGTGCTGGATGATGGCAGACTCGTACAGAGTCCTTCCTATGTGTCAGACACTGCTTTGAGGACTTTTTCCACATGCATCTTCATGCCCCCTAAGAAATAGATGCTATTACCAGCTCTGTGGCGAGGAAGCACGAGCACAGAGACACTAGACATCTGATCCAGGTCACACAACCAGGAGGCAGAAGTGCTCAGATAGATTTATTGTTTATTTACTTAATTCTTTGTAGGGTGTGTTCTTGGCCAAAGACCAACCAGACCCACCCAAAGCAAGGCAAGCGTGAAACAAAGTTGACTGAGGAAGAGAAAGACAGGTTTACAGAGCAGAGCATGAGACAGGTTTACAGAGCGAGACATTTTCGCCACAGACAATGAACAGACCCCCTTGTCGACACAAAGGCAGAGTTCAGATTTAGAGTCAGGCAGCCCGGCCACTGCGTGGTGTTAACTACTACACTGCATTGCCCCTGCTGGAGATGCTGAGAGCTCTCTCCCTTTTAGCTTGCTGTTCTGATAATAGAAGAGATGCATGTTCATTAAAAAAAAAAAAAAAAAAAAAAAAAGATACAGAAAAGTTTAAAAAACAAGTAAAAAGGCCGGGTGTAGTGGCTCACACCTATAATCCCGGCACTCTGGCAGGCTGTGGTGGGCAGATCGCTTGAGCTCACGAGTTCGAGACCAGCCTGACCCAGAGCAAGACCCCTGTCTCTAAAAATAGCCAGATGCCGTGGCAGGTGCCTGTAATCTCAGCTAATTGAGAGGCTGAGGCAAGAGAATTGCTTGAGCCCAATAATCTGAGGTTGCTGTGAGCTATGACAACACAACACTCCACTGGGGGTGACAAAGCAAGACTCTGTCAAAAAAAAAAGTCTCAGATTTTTGTCTTTTTTTTTTTTTTTATCACTTTGTTGTCCTTGGTAGAGTACCGTAGCGTTGCAGCTCACAGCAACCTCCAGCTATTGGACTTAGGCGATTCTCTTGCCTCAGCCTCCCAAGTAGCTGGGAGCACAGACACCCACCACAACTCGCGGCTATTTTTTGTTGCTGTTTGGCCAGGGCGGGGTTTGAACCCACCACCCTTGGTATCTGGGGCTGGTGCCCTACTCACTGAGCCACAGGCACTGTCCAGACTTTTAATCCCATACTTCTCCAAAAGTAACATTTTGGGTTCATCTCTTCAGATAAATTTTATTTTATTTTAATATTTATTTGTTTGTTTATTTATTTATTTCTGAGACAGAGTCTCACTCTATTGCCCAGGAGAGAGTGCGGTGGTGTCATCGTAGCTCACAACAAACTCAAACTCTTGGGCTCAAGTGATCCTCCTACCTCAGCATCCCAAGTAGCTCAGACTACACGCGCTTACCACAATGCTGGGCCAATTTTTCTATTTTTGGTAGAGATGGCGGGGGGGGGTGTCTTGCTCTTGCTCAGGGCGGTCTTAGCTCCTGAGCTCAAGCAATCCTCCCATCTCAGCCTCCCAGCATGCTAGCATGATAGGTGTGAGCCATCACACCCAGCCTCAGATTTATTTTACATGAGATGAGATACCATTCATGTATAATAAAATCCTACAGTGTGGAGAAAATGATTTAGAGCTCCGAGCTGAGTCCCATTCAGCCTGGGTTCAGATCTCCTAGCTTTTCCTCTGCCTGACTGTGCTTCTTTCTGGGTAAGAAACTCAATCTAAGTCTCAGTCTTCCCTTCTGTAAAACAGAACTGACAGCCCAGACTCACAGAGCGGGCCTAAACATCAATGACATAATATATAAGAAATGCTTAGCATGGCATCACCGTCAATGGATGCTGAAGAGAAGTTGAGCTATGATCGATTACGATTACTCATGGCTCAAGTATGCTCCTTAGATTTGGCAAGGCACCAGCCCAAGGAAGAGAGGTGTAAGGAGTCTGAAGGCTGAAGCGTCCAGCAAGAAGGCAATGCTTGTGGAGGGCCAGGAGCAGTCTGAAAAGTGAGGTGGGGGCAGGGGCAGTGTACGTGTGTATATACCAGGGCCAGGGCTGAAGGCAGCAGGAGCTGTTGGTTCTAACAGGCATGATAGAACTGGGCCTGCGTCTGCAGCCTGAGCCAGCCAGGCCCTTGAAGAGGAGGAGGATTCCCTCTGACTGTGCTCATCCACCCTCTCTGTAATAGTCGCCCTGCACTTGAACTGGGCCTGCAGTCTCTGCCCTCCAAGTAAATAGGTGCTGCTATTCTGAGAGAGGCCTGTGATAAAAATACTTGCTTTGCTTTGGAGGCTGTTTTTTTTTTTTAAGTCATAAAAATAACAAGGCAGTAGGCTGCCAATTTTAGGTTGGGGCTATTGGCTTGCTTTCAAAGTCACGGCCCAAATGAGATTTATTTAGAAACAGGTCACTGCACACTTTGCCATATGTTGATGGTCCTTAACACAAGGCAGCATGGATGCGCCTAAGAGACTCTGAGGCTCGTGCCTGAGGGCCTGAGTTGGGAGGAAGTGCAGGGCCATTTAAGGCCCTTCACTCCTCTGCTCTCCCACCAAGTTCTCTGGAGGTGGAGCTGCCACCCTGCCTCTCTCCCCACCTTAGGAATCCTGCGTTAGGGTGGGACTGGGGTGTGGGGAATGCTCCCCGACTTCTCTATAAATCAGACTATCATGTGGCAGATTTAGAGTTAGGCAGAGTTCCTGTTCGGGCCCACATCTGGACCTGGCCAGGATTTTTCCATCCTCAGGGAACCAAAGGGTGCCTTTGGGGACTGAGAAAGACACTCTCTAGGAGATGGCCTAAGATTATAGCACAACTGGAGGGGAAAAAATTCTGTGCAGACTAAAGTTTGAATCTTGACCCTGCCCCATGCTAGAAATGTGACTTCAGGCAGGTAACTTTACCTCTCTGATCTATTGTTTTCTTGGAGACAATAAAGCCAACCTTATAGGATGCAGGAGTGTTAAAGAAGGTAATGCACAGAGAAGTCCCCAGGACAGCCAGGGGTGGTGGCGTAACCTAGTACATGCAAGATGACTACCAACTACCAAGTCTGGAAACACAGAGGAATTTTCAGAATCAATGGCTTGTTGATAACATACACTAAAATTCTCTATATTACCAGATGTTAGGGTTACCTTGCGGTAACCGCAATTGCTTGCACTTACATGGTGCTTACCATGTGCCAGGCACTGTTGTAAATGCTTTACATATTCATATGTAAACTTATTAATTCTTCGTAACAACCCCATGAAGTAGGCGCTGTGTTTTTCCCACTTTGCAGTTCAGAGAACCAAGATTCAGACATTAAATGACTTCCTAAGTTCACACAGCTAGCAAGTGGCAGAACCGAGAATCAAACCCAGATGGTTAACTACTACTCTTTCCAATGATTTTCCTGTTCTGTGCTGGTGTCAGAAGACTTCTGACACTTTTTTTGGTTGGGTTTGTTCCCTCACTCCGCTGTCAGAGCTTGTCTGATGCGTTTCCTCATGTAGTAGGGGCTCTAGGCAACCGAGAACGTGGGGTGTACTCTGTCTGATTCTGCGCAGACCATGTATTCTGACGTGAACAGGTGATCGTGGGTTGTATTCCCATGGCTGTGCTTATAGGAGAATGGCAGGGAAAAGGTGTGGGAGTGACCACAGTATTGCAGTGTGGATTTTTGAGGACAGTGAGGTTGAAGAGGAGTTTAGTGAAGTGAGCATGAAGAAATTCATCCTGTAGGCAGTGACAGTAGTTCCAGTGAATCTGAAGCTAGTGATGAGGAAGAAAGTGACAATAATCCACAACATGTACTAAGCAACTGGAAGGTTTATTGTGATGGTGATCTCATAAAGTTCCCATAGTCTATCACACAACAGGGATTCATTCTTCCTCAAAGTGCTTGGCCAAAAACTGAACTTGAGCATTTCCAGCTCTTTTTTTTTTTTTTGCAGTTTTGGCTGAGGCTGGGCTTGAACCTGCCACCCTCGGTATATGGGGCTGGCACCCTACCCACTGAGCCACAGGTGCCACCCTCCAGCTCTTTTTCTCAGATGATCTTATTGGTAAAACTGTGATTGCGATAAATAGGCATGTAGCAGAAAAAATACAGAAGGTGACTCCACTAACAAAACACTCAATGTGGCAGTTGTGGAAAAATGTTTCATCAGAAGAAATGAAGGCATTCTTTGGTATAACACTGAACATGGCCCTGAATTTGAAATCACAATCAGTTGACTCTTTCACCAAAGATTGGCTAGACTGAACCTCATTCTTCAAGGATGTTTTCTCTCATCTCCACTTTTCCCCAAGTATTTTGTATGTGGCATTTAATTCCTCCTATCACAGCTCAATACGTGTACCCTTCCAAGGAAGGGTACAATTCAAATGTTACAATCTAAAGAAGGTTACAAAGTGGGGCCTACGAATTTGTTGCCTGTTGTGATTCAGAAAATGGTTATGTGTTTTCTCAAATTCCTTATTGTGGCAAAACAACAACAGAAAGTCTTATTCATCCTGATTTGCCATTTACATCTCCAATAGTGATTCATTTGGCACAAGTGTTGCAAGCACATGTGAGTAGTTCAGGCTATCATAGCTACATTGACAGGTTCTACACAAGCCCCCAATTTGCTCCAGAATTGCATAAAATGAAAATACATATAACAGAGAAAGGTTATGGCTGCTAGGAAGGATTTTCCAAGTGATATGAAAAAGACGAAACTTCAAGAATATGAATTACGTACCTATCAATATGATAGGAAAACAACGTATTTCTCGGTCGATGACAAGAGGTTAGTGACAATGCTGTGTACATTCTTCGACCCTCAGAAACAATTGATCACTGGTTATAGGAAGAAACATCCTATTCAATTTGAAAAGCCAATAGTTATTTTAGAATACACAAAGTTCATGGGAAGAGTGGACAGAGCTGACTAGTACTGTGGATTTACAAGGAGGTCCTGCGCATGATGGAAAAAGTTATTCTTCTGGCTGATGGAAGTTGGAGTTGTGGACAGCTACACCCTTTACTCATTAGATAAGAAGGAGAGTGGAGAAAAGCGTAGATACACCATTCTCACAGGAGAAATCTCATCACTTAATGTGTGAGCAATGTGAGGAATAGAAATGCAAGAAAGAGGGGAAGACCATCATCTTCTTACACAAGGGAAAGGCTAAAAGAGAAGATGCATTTTATAATGCAAAATGAAAAAAAACAATCAGCAAAAGACTAGATGGTTTGCAACAGTAGAAATAAGAGAGGTGGAAGGAAAGAAACCTTTTCCACTGTGGGACACACAAGAGGAAGCCTGAACTTCATTCTGGAGATTGCTTCAAGGAATATCACACTCAAAAAAATTATAAACAAAAATAAATAAAAACAGACTCGGCAGTTGTAGCTCAGCGGCTAGGGCACCAGCCACATACTCCGGAGCCAGTGGGTTCAAACCCAGCCCGGGCCTGCCAAACAACAGTGACAACTACAACCAAAAAAGAAAAAAAAACCCAAAACAATAGCTGGGCGCCTGTAGTCCCAGCTACTTGGAAGGCTTGAGACATGAGAATTGCTTAAACCCAAGAGTTTAAGGATGCTGTGAGCTGTGATGCAGGACGGTACTCTACTAAGGGTGACACAGCGAGACTCTGTCTCAATAAATAAATAAACAAACAAAAACACTTCAATTATTTTATGTAACCAAAAATAGATAATAAAATTGTTAGGTGAGTTCATTTTAAGTTTTCCTCTTTTAAGACTGTAAGATAATGACAAGTAATCCACCAACCTCTTTCCTGCCCCAAACAAATAAGAGCGGGGGAGTATCCCAATGGCGAAAAATGGGATTGGAATTTACCATTATAACATTGTTTCTTTTTCAATGTTTCTTTTTCTTTCTGCTTCGTTGTTTCTTTTTCTTTTTCTAGTACAACTAATGTCTTGACACTCAGATAATGACAATAGGTGAAAATAATGACAAGCCCTATTAAAATGGTTCACGAAGTCCTAGCATTGCAAAGAATCTTTAGAGGTCCACCAGTGACTGATGTCTTAACTCTGCCTTTCTCAGTCAAAAATACACTGAAAATAGAGAAGTAGTTAGGAATTTTTTGTTGTTGTTGTTAAGACAGAGTCTCACTTTTTTGCCCTCAGGAGAATGTTGCGGCATCATAGCTCACAGCAGTCTCAAACTCTTGGGCTCAAGTCATCCTTCTGTCTCAGTCTCCCAAGTAGCTGGGACTATAGGCACCAGACACCGCTCCTGGCTATTTTTAGAGATGAGGTCTCTCTCTTGTTCAAGTTAGCCTTGAACTCCTGAGCTCAAGCAACCCACTTGCCTCCCCCTCCCAGGGAGCTAGGATTACAGACATGAGCCACTGCACCCAGCCCCAGCAAATGTTTTTTGAGGGAAGGATGTCTCTATATTGCCCAGGCTAGACTCGACCTCCTAGGTTCAAGGGCGCCTCTTCCCTCAGCCTCCCGATTAGCTAGGACTGTAGACACAGACCACCATACCTAGCTACAAATATTTTTTTACTCTGCCCAAGCTGGTAGACGAGAAGTGGTCTCCCCGGTAGCTTCTTTTATTATGATGTATGATGGCTGCCTTTTTCTGTTTGATTTATTTGCATATTCCTTTCTTTTCTCTCTCTCTCTCTCTCTCTATCTCTCTCTCTCTCTTTTGAGACAGAGTCTCACTCTGTTGCCCTGGGTAGAGTGTCACGGCATCACAGCTTATAGCAACCTCAAACTCTTGATCTGAAGCCGTCCTTTTGTCTCAGCCTCCTGAGTAGCTGGGATTACAGGCGCCTACCACAACACCCAACTAGTTTTTCTATTTTTAGTAGAGATGAGTCTCAGTCTTGCTCAGGCAATCCACCTGCCTTGGCCTCCCAGAGTGCTGGAATTACAGACTTGAGCCACCACACCCAGCTGCAAGTTCCTTTCTGTAAATTGTCACCTTATATCCTGCAACTATTTTTCTGTTGAGTTCTTGGTTTCTTCTTAATTGATTCTAGAAACTCTTTTTATATTAGGGAAACTAATCGTTTGCCTGTGAATTGACTTGCAAATATTCTTTCCCAGTTTGCCATTTGGTCTTTGATTCTGTTTAAGGTATTTGTTACCATGCAGAAAGTTGACTTTTATGTCAGTAAATTTATCAATCTGTTCTTTTATGGCTTCTAGCATTTGTATCACGTTTAGATTTGGGGGTTTCCCTTGTATTGAGAATTTTTTTTTTTTACTTTCCCATGTTTTCCACTAGTATTTCTAATGGTTTCATTTCTTAGATTTAAATCTTCCAGTCACCTGGGTTTCATTTTGGTATAACTTGCAAAGTAGAGGTCAAACTCTCCCTCCCTTTATCTAGATGGGAGGAAAACAGCACTTTTGATCCTATTTTACATGTCTGGTGTTTCCACTTTCAGTGTGAGATCATTTCTGGCCAGTTCCAATTTTAATGGGGGAAATTTGTCCTTAATTTGGTATTATCCATATCTAGGGCTGCTATAACAAATAGCACAAATTTCTGTTCTGGGCGCCAGAAGTGTGAGATCAAGGTGTTAGCAGAACTATGCCCTTGCTAAGACTTGGGTAGAACCCTTCCTTCCTTGCCTCTTCCTAGGGACTGGCATCCTTGGTGTCCCTTGCCTATATCTGCTTCTGCTGTCACATGCCATTCTCCTGTGTGTCTCTGTCTTCTCTTTTTATAAAGACATCAGTGGTACTGAGTGAGTGTCCACCCTACTCAGCTACAACTTCATCTTAGATTGAGTCAATCTGTGACAACCCTACTTCCAAATAAGATCACATTTATAAGTTCTGGGACTTCAATAAGTCCCAGAATAAATGATAAATAAAATAAATGATAAATAAAAATATCAAGAGACAGCTGATAGTCTAAAAAATCTCTAAACGTGGGCCAGTGTGGAGGCTCATGCCTGCAATCCTAGCACTCTAGCCAAAGCAGGTGGATTGTTTAAGCTCAGGGGAGATTAAAACCAGCCAGAGCAAGAAAGAGACCTGTCTCTACTAAAAATGAAAAATTAGTTGGGCATTGTGGTGGGTGCCTGTAGTCCCAGCTACTCAGGAGGCTAAGGCAAGAGGATCCCTTGAGCCCCAGGAGTTTGAGATTGCTGTGAGCTATGATGCCAGGACACTGTGGCATACCAGGAGGACACAGTGAGACTCCATCTTAAAAAAAAAAAAAATCGAGAGGCACCTGTAGCTCAGTGAGTAGGGCACTGGCCATATACACCGAGGCTAGCAGGTTCAAACCTGGCTGGGCCAAATAAACAACAATGACAACTGCAACAACAGCAACAAAAAAATAGCCAGCCGATGTGGCGGGTGCCTGTAGTCCCAGCTACTTGGGAAGCTGAGGCAAGAGAATCACGTAAGCCCAAGAGTTGTAGGTTGCTGCGAGCTGTGACACCACAGCACTCTACCCAGGGTAACAGCTTGAGACTTTGTCTCAAAAAAAAAAAAAAAATCCATAAACCACCACCACAATAATAATAACTGTCACTACAAAATCACTAAAAATAAAACCAAACCGTTTTAAAATTAAACCTCAAGCAATAAACATTTGCAGCAAATAGAAATCATAAGTTAACTTCTTTTTTTTTTTTTTTTTTTGAGACAGAGCCTCAAGCTATCACCCTAGATAGAGTGCTATGGCATCATAGCTCACAACAACCTCCAATTCCTGGGCTCAAGCGAGTCTCCTGCCTCCACCTCCCAAGTAGCTGGGACTACAGGCGCCCGCCACAACGCCCGGCCATTTTTTGGTTGTAGCCTTCATTGTTGTTTGGCAGGCCTGGGCTGGATTCGAACCCGCCAGCTCAGGTGTACGTGGCTGGCACCTTAACCCGTTGAGCCACAGGCGCTGAGCCATAAGTTAACTTCTTTATCATAAAAAATAATTCACACATATTGATAAGAAAAAACATCAATGCCACAATTATCTAAGGTCATGAACAGTTAAATTAGAAAACAGGGAACATGTATATGGGAAAGTATTCCTCCCCACAATTAATCAAAGAGATACAACTTAAAATAATGATAAAGTACTTTCCTTTTTCTAATAACCAACAGAAAAAAATCATAATATTTTGTGTTAGAAAAACTGTAGTGAAACTGGTAATTTTACATACCTCTGGTGGTGTTAAACTGGCGCTCTTTTGGAAAGCAAGTTGGCAATACAGACAAAGGGCCATAAAAATGTTTATGCCTATTTTCATGTATTATCTTTTTTTAAAATTAAATCATAGCTATGTACATTAATGAAATCATGGGGTACAATGTGCTGGTTTTATATACAATTTGAAATTTTTTCATCAAACTGGTTAACACAACCTTCACCGCATTTTCTTAGTTATTATAAGACATTTATATTCCACACTCAGTAAATTTAACATGCACCCTTGTAAAATGCAACATAGGTGTGATCCCACCAATTACCCTCCCTCCAATCATCCTCCCTCCCCTCTTCCCCTCCCTCTCCCCTTTCCTCTTTTCTTGGGCTATATTTGGGTTATAGCTTTCCTATGAAAGCTATAAATTGGTTTCATAGTAGGTCTGAGTACATTGGATACTTTTTCTTCCATTCTTGAGCTACTTTGCTAAGAAGAATATGTTCCAGCTCCATCCATGTAAACGTGAAAGAGGTAAAGTCTACATCTTTCTTTAAGGCTGCATACTATTCCATGGTATACTATT
>CAUYON010141038.1:0-46531 GCA_963573935.1 Arctocebus calabarensis
CATCTACATTCATGAAAAATATTAGTCTATACTTTTCTTTCCTTGTTGTGTCTTTTCTTGGTTTTGGGGATCAGGGTGATATTTGCTTCATAGAATGTGTTGGGAAGTATTCCTTCTTTTTCTATGTTTTGGAAAAGGTTAGGTAATATAGGTACTAGTTTCTCTTTAAAGGTTTGGTAGAATTCTGATGTGAAGCCATCTGGTCCCAGACTTTTCTCTATATAGAGAACTATGAAACTCTGAGAAAAGAAATAGCTGAAGCTGTGAACAAATGTAAAAACATTCCATGCTCATGGCTGGAAAGAATCAACATTGTTAAACTGTCCATACCATCCAAAGCAATCTACAGATTTATTGCAATCCCTTTTAAAGTATGCACCTCTGTCATACTTTAAAGCTCTGGAAACCTAGTACTTCATTTTATATGGAAACAGAAAAACATTGAGTAGCTAAGACATTATTCAGAAATAAAAACAAATCAGGTGGAATCACACTACTAGACTTCAGACTATACTATAATTCTATAGTGATCAAAACAGCATGGTACTGGCACAAAAATAGAGAGGTAGATTTATGGAACAGAATTGAGAACCAAGAGATGAAACCAGATACTTATCACCATTTGATCTTTGGTAAGCCTATCAAAAATATAAATTGGGGAAAGATTCCCTATTTAACAAATGGTGCTGAGTGAATTGTCTGGCATCATGTAGAAGACTGAAACTGAACCCACCCCTTTCACCTCTAACAAAAGTTGACTGTCACTGGATAAAAGATTTAAACTTAAGTCATGAAACTATAAAGATTCTTGGAGAGAGTGCAGGGGAAACACTTGAAGAAATTGGCCTGGCAGAACACTTTATGCGGAGGACCTCCTGGGCAATTGAAGCAATACCAAAAATACATTACTGGGATCTGATCAAACTAAAAATCTTCTGCACTGCCAAGAGCACAGTAAGTAAAGCAAGTATACAGCCTTCAGAATAGGAGAGGATATTTGCACATTATGTTTCTGGCAAAGGTCTAATAACCAGAATCCATAGAGAACTCAAAACTTATTAGTAAGAAAAGAACAAGTGATTCCATTTCATTGTGGGCAAGTGACTTGAACAGAAGCTTCTCTGAAGAAAATAGGAGCATGGTCTATAGGAACATGAAAAAATGCTCTTCATTTTTAATCATCAAAGAAATGCAAATCAAAACCACTTTGAGATACCATCTAACTCTAGTAAGAGTAGCCCACATCACAAAATCCCCAAACTACAGATGTTGGCATGGATGTGGAAAAAAGGGAACACTTCTGCTCTGCTGGTTGGAATGCAAGTTAATACATTCCTTTTGGAAAGAAGTTTGGAGAACACTCACAGATGTAAAAATATACCTGCTTTTTGATCCTGTAATTTCTCTACTAGGAGTATATCCAAAAGACCAAAAATCACTTTGCAAGAAAGATATTTGCACTAGATTATTTATTACAGCTCAATTCATAATTGCCAAGTCATGGAAGAATCCCAAGTGCCCATTGACCCATGAATGGATTAATAAATTGTGGTATATGTATACCATGGAATACTATGCAGCCTTGAAAAAAGATGGAGACTTTACCTCTTTTATGTTAACATGGATAGAGCTGGAACATATTCTCCTAAGTAAAGTATCTCAAGAATGGAAGAAAAGGTATCCAATGTACTCAGTACTTTTATGAAAACAATTTATGTTTACTCACACTTTATATGTAAGATAGATCACAACTATACCCCAGGATGAAGGACAGAAATAGAGTGGGAAAGAAGGGGAGGGAGGAAGTTTGATAGAAGGAGGGTAAACAGTGGGACCACACTTATGGAGCATATTGCAAGGGTACAAGTCAAATCTATCACATATAGAACATAAATACTTAACACAATAATCAAGTAAATGAGGTGAAAGCTATATTAATTAGTTTGATGTAAGCACTCCAAATTGTATAAAAAATAAAAACATTGTACCCCACATATGCATAAATGCATTCATGATCTATGTGTATATGACTTAATAAAAGGAAAAAATAAACAAAGAATTTTATAGAATTCCTATAAAATAAGTCATTTTATTTTTCTAATGCAAAGGTAACAGTTTGCTGCCCAAGAATCTTCACAAGCAACCCTGGAGTGCTGGAGGAAAGGAGTTACCACACTAGAGGTCTCAATGAAGTATAGACTTAGTGGACCAACATATTTCAGACAAGAATGCAAACAAAGGTCTAGGTTGACAATCTTGCTCCCTCTCAAAGCAGAGATAGCCTAGGAAACTAGTAAGAACAAAGACCAAAGAAAAAGGAAGTTCTGTCTTCTGGCACACAGGTGGCAAATATCATTGATGACATTAATGATACTAGTAAATAACAAACAGCATACACATTTTGTAACTCTATCATCAGAAAAAGAACATAGCTATGTTTGGCACCATGATGTCACTTGGCCTCAGTTTACAGTAATTGTCTGAACCACAGAACATAGTATATGCCTGTATCCTGCCCCTCATGCTTTATAGCATTGTTGTTCTTAGCGGGGGGTGGGGGGGTGGGGGGATCATCCCCTTTGCACTCTGACTTTAAATGAAACTCCAGGAAATAAAATTCTTTCCTATAAGACAGAACCCCTCATTCCTTAAGTGTGGGCTACCATTAGCAACTCAATTCCAAATAATACAATATGAAAAGGGAGAAAGAAAAACTTTATGGCGAAGTAGCCTGACATTAGCTAGATGATTAACGTTAATGTTATCAAGGATAAGTAACATTAATGGTATGTACACCTGATATGATGTGTTAAGAATGCCATTTTACCTCTGTGGTGTTTCTCCATGAATGTATAACACAAATCTAACCATGGGGAAAAACAATTTGGAAAAAAACAATTGGAAGACATTCCAAGAGATGTCTAACTAGCCCTCCTTAAAACTATTGAAGCCACCCCCAAGAAAATACAGTATGAGAAACTCTCACAGCCCCAGAGGAGCCTAAAGAGACATGACCACTAAAGGTAATGTGGTGTCCTAATCAGGATTTTGGAATGCCAAAAAGTCATTGTGGAAAATCAGTGAAAACTGAATAAGGTATGGAGTTCGGTTTATTATTTTTTTTCTCCTTTATGAAAGGGCAATAGATGTTTTGATTTGGACCAAGTATCTAGTGAAGGCACAAACTTGGATTGTCCTGCCAGTGGACATAATAATTCTTAGTTAAATTTGCCCCAGATAAATTCCCAGTTCTAATGTGGCCTAGGCCTGCCAAAATGTTCCATTAAAAAAACCAACAAAGTTAGTAGTCAATAGTAATAAAAATAAAAGGTAGGTCAAACTTTGCTTGCATATCTGGGAAAAAAAAAGAGATCCCACTCATAACTCAGCACAGTATTTAAAAAAATTCTTTCTTCTAATTCTCAGGTAGCCTATGGTTTTTCTCATTCTCCAAGTTCCTTCCTTTCTATTCTCCAACTCAGCTTTATCTGCTGCCCCCATACACGACTCTCCCACATTTTTCTCTCACTCTTTTCCTCCTGCTACCTCTGAACTTTCTCTACTTTATTATTCAGCCACCACAAATGATTGGGGCCTTACACAGCCTTATAGAGGAGAGGATCCAAAGCTCCCTAGTCAAGGAGAACATTCACATTATCAGGGAATAGGAAAGAGAAGGAGGGAAGGCCAAAAAACCTGTCGGTTAATAAGGATCGCCCAACACAAAGACAAACAATTAGCCTTTGATATACAAACTAGCCTCAGGAGAACCATTATGGCAATGGGGGTGAGAAACACTTCCAGAGGAGGAATTAGAAATCCCAGTTCCAATCTCATACACACCATTTAAATAGCAAACTCTATGCTCTGTGCAGAAAAAGTCCACATCTGCCCTGTTTTCTATTGTGACCCCAAGGACCAGCCTAGAAAAAACACCCTTATATATTTTATGAGACCTTGAGAATAAGAGTATCAGTTCCTTCCACTACTACATAGCAAATTTCGGCAATGTCTGCCTTAACCACTTCACAGAGATTTTGTGAGATGGATGTGCCCTATACCATATTCATATGGGAAATAACTAAGAAAGGGGTTGGAATATGGACAAAGCATCAGTGTGGAAGCCAGAATAATTCTCCATAATCAGAGTAGGACTTGGCCTTGGTTTCTCATTTGTTAAATGGAAAGAGTTGTGCTTAATAATCTCTGAGTTATCACTGGCTCTCTGCAACGTAACTTTGGAACTCCTTCCATCAAGAAGTGGTGTTGTGACTTGCTCTGACAAATGGAATGTGGCAGAATGACAGAGATCAAACTTTGAGCTTAGATCTCAAGAGATCTTGTATGATTTTCCTCTCTCTTGGAACCCTGACTTCCCTATCCAGGCATGTGGCCTAATCTTCCCTGTGGCCTCAGCATTAGCCAGCCAAATCCAGAAACAGAGCTGTTTAGCTGACCAGAAGCTGACTTCAGATTCATGAGTCCAAATGAGACCACAAGAACCATTCAGCTGACCCCAATCCAAATTGTTGATCTACATAATGACAAACCAAATACATTGTTTTTATTTTTAGCTACCAAGTTTAGGAGTTGTTTGTCACACAGCAATTACTCACAGATAAAACTTTCAAATCTAAAATATAGAGAGTCAGTTAGTCTTCCTTCACTTGTAGTTTCAGATGGAGAGCCCATCTTCCAGGGACTCTCCCTTGACCATGTAGGTGTTCTAAAATGTCTAGGGCATTGTCTTGATAGTCTGCTGTGTGCTGCTGGGTTCTTCCTGGATACCATTGCTATGCTGGCTATATGAACAGTCACAGTTAAAATTTAGTCCAGGACCCTATTTATTTCTGCCTTAAGCTCTTTTGTATTTAGTAAAGACTAAGATACATATGGCTTCTGATGCTCATTAAATAAATTAATGTAGTAGAACATGTCTGCTTTTAGTTTCCTCACCCCCTTTTCTTTGAAAGCCAACATCTTTGGAGGTGGACAGATCCCTCTTGTCTTCAGATGCCTGGGATCATTTATCATGAACACCAAAACACATCTTTTTGGTGTCTTATTATATCAGAACTCTGCACTTCAAAGAAACATTTAGTTATGTACCATTAACTCTGCTACGATGTGGCACATCATAGAAAACTCGGCTCAAATTTGTTTGAATGAAAAGGGGAAATTTGTTCCTGTTACTGAGAGGTGTCTGGCTTCAGGCATGGTTTAAATCAGGTGTCAGTCTCTTTCCGTCTGTGTTGCCTTTTACAGGCTGCACTTTCTCCATATGGCAACAAAAATGGTGGATGGGAGCTCAACACTCCCATGTTTCCTGCTGAACAGCTGCAGCGGAAAGACAGCCTTCCCTGGCCAAGAGGGGCATGTGGACTGATCCTCTGTGGACCTCCTTTTATCACATGTTCTGCCTAAGCCAATCAATTTCTTCAGGGGAATTGAAAAATTAGCCAACTTGGTAATCAGCTAGTCCCCAGAATAAATGCATCAAAGGTGGTCAAAGCATCACTAATCATGTGAATCGAGAGACAGTGGAGTTTCCAAAGGACGTCAGATGCTATCACTAGAAGGGAGAACTGAGGCTGACAGGCAAGACTAGCAGTTGCCATTAGAGCAGATGTTTTCAGTTTCATTGTTGTGATAGTCACCTGGGCAAGCTTTCAGACAATACCTCCAGAAATAGTGATTTACTTAGTCTGAGGTTTGGCCTGGGCAACAGTATTATTTTAAACTGCCCAGATATTTCTAATGAACAACCAAGGCAGAGAATCGCAGCATTCGGGATATTAATAGCTAATTAAGCCTTGCCCTAGGGAAATGTTGAAGGGCTACGTGTTGATTCCGGGGAGTGCGTCCCTCAGAGAAGAGGATGCCAAGGGTCAGGGCAGAGCGGCAGGTGTGGTTTTGGATGGGGTGGGTGGGAAGCTCTAACTGCCCCCAATCTGAAGTACATCAGCAACCATTTTCTGTGTACACAAGCTGCCAGCCCTGGTGGCAACTGTTGAAATTAAATTTTCAGAAACCTGTTGTTACAGAAAGCCAATGGATACACTATGACGCCCCTAATTAGAGGATGAAGAGTACAGATGGTTAGCCACCTTGCCAGAGGCTGCCTCCCGGGGTCAAGGGTAGAGACTGCTGGGAGTCCCTGCATCATTCAGCCTGCAGAGTCCATGCCTGACACTTTCACCCCATCTGTGTGTGTGGGGGAAGCCATTCCATCTTTGCTAGTGCAGCTGGTTGGAGGAATGGATTTTCCTCATCTCTCCAGTGAAGGAAAGTTGTGGCCAATCACAAGAAGCCATCTGGAGACTGAAAATATGGGAATGAGATGACAAAATCTGTTTTTAGAGCTGCAGGAGACACACCTCTCAGTGTGCAGAAACTTTTTAGGGGGGGCCTGGCAGCTGCTCAAAGCCCAGGGTGCAGGAGGGTTTCGGAGGCTGCTGGCTGCCTGGGTCTCTGCACCCATGTCTTCTCCTACTTGGGTGAGGCCCTGGGCAAACCACACTCTGAGGCTTCTCTCAGAATTTTAATTTTGGAGGAACCGGAAGGTTAGAAGGCACAGGGAAAGGCAGTGGGGCACAGTAGGGAAAGAAATGAATTGGTAACAACACCTGAAATCCAGTCTGCGTTCTTCCTTGAACCTCAGTTTTCTCATCTGTAAAATGGGATTCCAGATACTGTCTGAGAAGAACTCCACACTCTGGCAGGCAGGAGCCACCAGGCTGCTTTGCAATGGGGATAACCAGTGGTTTGGGGACAATGGAGTGTTTTTGATTCTCCTCTTTATTTTACGAGCAAAGGACACCCATTTTCTTCCTTGTCTTTTTCGTGCCTCCTGGCCACCAGCACTGTCGTGCCAGGAGCACACTGGGATGACGCTCAAGGGTGTGAAGGGCAGCCCTGCCAAGCTCCCACATCCACAGGGTTCCAGTTCCTGCATGGCGCAGCCAGATGCCACCACTTCTGCAGACAGGAAAGCCAGCGTTCCCTTCGATGTTTGCTCCTCTCCCCTTCTGTCTCCCTCCCTCCTTGGTCCCTCCCTTTCCCGCATTCCCACTTCTTTCCATTGCTGTTTACTGATCACCCAAGTGTGATGACCTGCCAGGCTCTGTGCCCAAGACGGCCTACCCCCTCCCTGCCCCGAATTCAAAGGGAGGGGGTGTGTGTGGATCAGAAAACTCTACCCTAGCAGTGTCCCTAGGGGGCAGATGTAGAAATAAACAAACAGTGACAGTACCGCGCCCCGAGGGCTCCGGCGGAAATGAGCACAGACTGGAAAGCCCGCGTAGGCCCTCTGACCCTGGGGATACCTCGTTGGCGCTCCCAACTCAGTCTGTACAGCTTGCGGGAGGGACAGGGACTTGGAAGGCACAGCGACAGCCCTTGCTCCTGTCGCTACACCCTCCCCCAGCCTGTGCCGCAGTGAGTCAGGAACCCCGCCTCCCAGCCTGCACCCGGGAACAAATCCCGGCCACCCCAGCCACTGCGGCAGGGCCGGATTCGCCCCCGCACCTCGAGTCCTGTGCTCCGGGGCCCGCGACTCCCCGACTTCACACCCGCAGCCCGAGCCGGTGGCGATTGCCCTGCCCAGGGGTGGGAGTGGCCGGCCCAGCAGTAAGCGAGGCAATCGCCCAGCTCCAGGGTGGAGAAGGCGGAGAAGCAGAGACAGGGAGATGACTCAGGAGTTTTGAAGCGCCTGAGACACAGTGGTGCACAAAGGCCCCAGTCCAGAAAAGGCGGGAGGTGTGGTGCCTTGTGAGGCTCTAAGTCTCAAACACAGGGCCCCAGCTCAAGCTCTGAGCTTGAATTTCTGCAGGAGAGTAGAAATACTGTTATAATTTACAGCTCTAAAAATATCAAACGGATGCATTCGGATGAATTCACACCAAGCAGGTGACCCAGAAAAAGGAAATAAGATCCCAGAGTTTTGAGCATTTAAGCAATAATCACTCCTGGGGACAGAGACCAAGTTCTTTAATCCTACTGGTCTTTCCAGTCGACCTTCTGGGAAGAAAGGCCCGTGGCTGGATGGAAGTGAAAATCCTGACTAGGGTCATTTCACTCTCAAAGTGTCGCAGGGTACATCTTGGCCAAGCTATCCTGGACTCTGGACTGAAGGACTGAGCTGGGGGAACTCTGCCCCCCACTCCCTAGTCACTAGCCATGGGCTAATGGCAGGGGAATGGTGCTACCTTGGGCCTCTGGGATGAAAGAGCTACCTCAGGCCTAGATGGGGTTCAACCAAAATGGGCAGTGATTTGTCAACAGATCACATGACTTGGAGGAGCAGTGGGAAGCCTCTTTGTTTCTCTGTTACCAGATAAAGAGGGTCTGACCACCTGTCACTGTCCAGCCACTATGTTGAGATGCGGGATAAGTCTAACTAGCTTTATGATCAGAAGGCCAGCAATTCTGGACAGTAGCCTCTCCAAGACTGTTCTCCCCTTCCATTTCTAAAATCACAGTTTTATCTATAAAAGTTCAAAGCAAAAACCATTTTAACCCTTATCTTAAACAACAATCATCAGCATTACCCATGTCCCAAACCATTTCTAATTCCAAAGTTAATTTCCTAAATCACTTGCCCTAAACTACTCCAGATATACACTTTTAGGTTAAAGCTGAATTTCTAAAATAAGAATGGGAGACATGAGGTGAAGGTCACATAGGACCTAAACCGGCCAGATGGTGTAGTCTTTGTCCCAGCCTGACTACTCTACCTTATTCTCACTACATACGCTCTCATCTCTAGTCTGTACTAGCTGCTTCCAGATGAGGAAATGGCTACCCTTTCTTCATATAGCAGCCAAGGTCACATTCCTAGAACCCAAGTCAGATCATATTCTTGCCTGTTCAGGGGCCTCTAATGCCTTCCCATCCAAAGTCATCACCAAACATCAAAGAAAGCTCCATGCTCGGGGCCCTGTTATTTCTCACCCTCTTGCTTTCCATTCTCCCCCTCAGTCCTTCTGTGCCAGCCGTCCTGGCCTTCTCCCTGTTCCTAGAATACATCAGGCCCACCCCGCTGCAGGGCCTTCCCACATGCTGTTTTCTCCACCTGGATCTCTCCTCCCACAGTTACTGAGTTAGTTTCACTGCTTGCTTCAAAGACCATCCTATCCAAAATAGCATCCTCACTGTACCTCTGCTCTCTATTCCCATAAGCCTCCTTGTTTATTATTCTCATGTCCTCATTATCTGTTGACTGATTTGTTTGTCATTTACCTCCCCTAGAAGATCAGTTCCCTGACAGCAAAGACTGTCTTCTGGACTGTTCTATTCCCAGCATCTGGAACATTACAGTTGCTCAATAAGTATTTGTGAAAATAATCAGATCAGGATAAGCCATGGAATTTGCTCATCTTTATGCAGTAAGTTAGTGTCACAGCCAGCAACTGAATTCTCGTTTCTTCCTCCTGATCTATAATTCTTTTTTACAATCTCACACTCAAGCTGGTTATCTGGAAATGATCTTGGAATGAAATCAGATTGGACAGTGAGTGGCCTCTGGGCAAGCTGGACACCTTCTGAACAAGATATAGTTTCTATAGCCCTCCAATCCCTCTAAAATCTCAACTGTCCCTTACTGTATGGTGGAAATATTTACAAAATCGATAAATTCCAATAGATGTTGAGAGGCTCATAATGTGGTGGCTACCCCTGGTTTTTCCTGCCATTTCTTCTTTGGTCACCCTTGAAGGCTTGGCTGGAAGTCAGAATTTATGGAGTTTTAGAATTTTTATAATGCAACTCATCCTTTTCAAAGAATAAGTTATTTTTGGAAGGGTTGGTTCCTGCCAACTGAACCCAGGATCACGAGATCTGTGTCAATGCATGAAGATATGGCCGATGACCATTTGGGCAAAGGCAGGCGTTCTATGTAGTTCACTTCCACTTGTGGCTGTTTTTAAAGCCATATCAACTAGTTTCCTTTTCTTAGCAATGATTTATTTTTTCTTCTAAGGTTGTCTATTATGAGGAATGCCCAAGAATTTCAGCAGTGCTAGTGCTTTTTAAAATAGCATGATGCGGAGAAATAATTCCCAAAGTTAGAGAAAGGAATACTGGGTCTCGGTTTCTCTATCAGCCCACTCTGTGACTTTCTTTGTACTTGGATTCCTCATTTGAACAGTAAAAGTCATCTTATCCACCTGAGAATGCCATTGTGAGGGTCAAATGAGTTAGTGCAGAACAAAGTACTTTGTAAGGAGTAAAGAACTGGGTACTCCAGTGCCCAGCATGACACTACTAGAAAGAAAGGAAAAAAAATATATGTATGGGCAGCACCTATGGCTCAAAGGAGTAGGGCACCGGTCCCATATACCAGAGGTGGTAGGTTCAAACCCAGCCTCAGCCAAAAACTTCAAATATATATGCATATATTTATATATATGCATGTGTGTGTGTGTGTAAACTCAGGACCAAAGTCCATCTTTCTGAGCTTACACTCAGAGTAGGGGCTATGTGCAAAACATAGCCCATTGGGAAATAATAAGAAAGGGTTGAGAGCCAAAACAGAAAATCTGCAGATATCAAGAACAAAATATAAAAGGAGCACTGTGCCAAGGACTAGTGAGGAAATGGGATCAGAGAACACATTGGGAGATTTGTGATGGCTGAATTATAGTGCTGGAACCAGTGAGAGTTGGAGGGGCCGGAAATATGGATTTGATCAAACTGAGATGAAACAGAGAGTGGAAGTCTGGAAGGCTGAGTAGGGCAGGGGTGAATTCTTATCTTCTTCCTTCACTAATAAATATTATTGAGTGCTTACTAACCAGGTGTCAGGTATTATCTTCTTTCCATTGTCTCCAGGAAACTGTCCCAAAATAATTAATGAATAGTTTGGGGAGTTTTATTATAAGTGGGTTGATATTGGAATACTCTTTTCCCTCTCCCCTAGCTTAGAGGAATTGTTTAAAGAACTAAGATATTTGAACCTCTGAAATATCTAGGAAAGCATATATTTTTCCATAGATGAAAGCTTGCAACAGGTTTCAAGAAATGCAGAAGAATTGGGTTTTGGGGAACTTTAACGATCATGATGGATTCAGTAAATCTGATGTAGAAAAATAAGATCAAGGAAAATATTTTATCTTACCCTTTTATTATTAATTTATCCATCATCCATGCTACAGTTTCTACCATTTGTCTGCTTCTGTGTTTGCTAATAAGCCCCTATAGATGGGCATTTTGTCTTCAAAGCACAGTGAAAACTAGGATATGAAGACACATATGAAATATTGTCTAAGGTAATGTGTTTTTTTCTAATTTTTTAACCAGAAAATAGCCTTTGAATGTTTGAAGTTTTTATCCATTTATTAAATATTTATCTGGCACCTATATTGTTCTCTTGTGATTGTAACTTCATCTACCTTATTTTTACTATCATCTCAGTCCCTAATAATAGCATTTCATTATCCTGTGATGACACAGATCTTGACATTCAGAATCTTGCTAATCTGGGACTTAAGATGAGGTGGTAATTCACTGCCTGGAAAGAAACAGAGAGTAATGATAACAAAGAGCAGATCCTATTTGCATTGAAGTGGGAGCAGGAAGATGAAAGAAAAGCAGTGAGTTTATCAGTCAGCTATTGCTATATAACAAATCATTCCTAAACTCGACAGTTTCAAACTGCTCATGTAGTAGAAGTTGGCTGGGGGATGGATAATCTAGTCTGGGCTCAGACGGGTTTGGTTCAAAGTGGTGGGTTGAGTTTATATCTGTGTACATGTTTCTCATTTCCCTTAGTCCAGTGAGCTACTGTGGGAGAGTAGCAGGAGCACAGGAGGTCAAGTACAACCAAACAAGGCCATTTTAAGGCTTTGTTTGATCACACTTGCTGGCAATTCATTGGATGAAGCAGGTTATGTTTCCATGCCCATCATTAATGGAGCAGGGAAATGTATTCTGCCCTTAGCTGGAGGAATTACAAAAGGTCATGGATACAGACAGGGATTAAAGACTGCTGTCAATAATGCATAAATAAGAATCCAGTTTCTGTATTTGTGATGTTTTCAGAATATGAGACTATCATCTTATTCTAACCTCTCATGTTTCAACTCATTGAATCAGTTAATCCATGGATTAGGCTGTTCTAGCAGCAGTAGGACTTCCTAGGGAAGAAGTCTGGCTATTGGTCCTTCAATGAATGCCAAATTAGATGCATTGCAGAACAGGATCAAAGGATCTTGAGTTCAAGTCCCAGTAGCATCACTTACCATCTGTGCATCCTGAGTGATTGTTTAACCACTCTGAGCCCTCATTTCCTCATCTCTAAAGTAGGAGCAACAATTAATGGACTATTTATCTTATAGAATTGTTATGAAGATAAAATCAGATGAGATCTTGAGTGTAAAAGCTTTCTGTAAACTTGAAATAGCTGTACTAGATAGTGGACAAAGAGCTCAAAGCCTTCTGAAAGGTAGTGTTTTTACTGAGATTTGTCCAAATCCATCTTCTTAACCAGTTTTACTGTTTCAAAAACTTGTATTATTCTTATGCCCATAGGCCTTGTTCCTGGGGCATCTTGATTGAAGCATAAGGAGTTTTAATTAGGGGGCAGGTGGAAGAAACAGGGTACAATCATCAGTAAAGGGCCATGGAAATAGGCAGCAGAGCCAAAGGAAAAATTCGGCCCACCTCTTGCTTTTCTGAATGCTAATTCTGTCATCTGTGGCCTTCCTAGGGTCTTACAGCATAGAATCCTAAAGACAACATTCTGTGTTGCAGTTTTCATTTATTTCTTCCTGGCTATTTTCCAGTGGTTTCTTTGGATGTTGGAGAATGCTATGGAGGCCAGTGCCAGCAAGCATGGAATGATGCACGGCTTTCAACAGCATCTTGTGGTTTCCTTTGCTTGGCTTTCATTTTGGTTATAAAATTCTTGATTTTCATGCATCCACCTAAAAATACACACTTATTTAACAATCTTAGCAGTCTACATTATACATATTCATATCTGGAATGCCATCTGTTATATCCCTTGGAGAGAGCTGGCTCATTGGGGTGTGCCATCCAGCCTCATCCAGGAGGTGGCCTGGAGCGTCCATATGCCTTCTGGCATTTTCCATGCCACACAAGGACGTGGGCTCAAGCCCAGGAAATGGTCTGGGATTAGGAATGAGCATCAGACCAAATGGACCAAGGTTGAATCTACCGTGTAATCTGACTTTCCAGGTTATTTCCGAAAGGAGAAGAAAAGACCATGAGATGTTTTTTGCAATGTCCCAGTGACAAAATTCATTATGTGGGAGTATTTCTCCCTAATGAAACTGTTTAGGCAAGGCCACTAAATACAGTGGTATATTCTTGGTGTTTTGTTTTAAGAATAAGCATCCCACATCACATCCAAAATAGATTATAGTGTTGAAATGTGAACTTTAGATAAAACAAACATGCAAGTAGGAAAAGAAATTGAAGTTGAACCAGAATTGATGAGGGTAATATGAAGAAGGCATGGAATCAAGTTTCCTTAGTTCCAGCTCCAATTTTATCTGTTAACTAGCTAGGAAGTCTTGAGCAAAACATTTATACTGATATGTGCCTCAGTTTCCTCATCTGTGACGGGAATGAATTGGAGCAGATGTCTTTAAAGTCCTTTCCAGCTTTGTCATGTAAGACTTTTTGTGCCTTCTCTATCTTTAGCAGCAAAATGAAGAAGTAGGACCATTTTCTGTAGAGGGTGTAGGCTCCACTATCCCATAATTTTTTTTCTTCTTTTGAGACAAGATCTGGCTCTGCTGCCTGGATTAGAGTGCAGTGACATTGTCATAGCTCACTGCAACCTCGAACTCCTAGGTTCACACTATCCTTCTGACTCAGCCACCTAAGTTGCTGGGACTATAGGCACATGCTACCGTAGCCAGATAATTTTTAAGGTTTTTTTTTTTCATAAAGGCAGGGTCTGGCTATTGCCTGGCTGGTCTTGAACTCCTAACCTCAAATTATCCTCCTGCCTCAGCCCCCCAAGGTGCTAGGATTATAGGCTGAGTCACCACATCTGGCCTAATGATTGTATTCTCTACTGGGAATTTAATGGAGTTACACAAGGGTCCATGTGAACCCTGTTGGCTATATTTGTTCTTCTACAAGCATTTAGGATTGGAAGACAGAAAGGAAGCCAGAAGAGAAGTAGACATTTCTCTATCAGTATGAAAGTAAATGCTTTGCTTAAAATACCAAAAATAAAAATACAATAAAGGAGCCTTTATTTTAGCATTTTTCATGTAAATAATAGACAACATCCCATTAGGGAGACTAAGCAGGAAGTGCAGTTTTCATCTGACAGGTACCATTTGGTGTGATGTTTTGCTTAGCGTGGAGGGTTTAGCAACTGGGAAAGGGCTATGCAGGAGAAGAGGTATCCAGAGATCAAACATGTCCGTGCTGCTCATCCTTCAGGACAACCAAATTAATAACCTCAGTTACTCTCCTTTCTTCCATGGAAGAATCTATACATCTCACTGCTACTGCTGGGGCCTGAGGATTGATGATCATCCTCCACACCTTGGCTTGTTTGAGCTTTTATTTCTCTTTCTCTCTCCTACAAACTTCCATCTAGTCCATCACTCTCTGCTTGGCTACTATTGGTGGGAAAGGGTGCCTTGGCTTACTGTGTTTTGAATCCACAGCTTCCTTCTAGGCTCAGTCTATGCCAACACGGTTGGTATAGGCATCATTGTATTTGGTGTGGAAAGGGAGAAATCGTGTAAACCAAACAACTCGTGGAGTTCATTTTTAAAGTTATAGGTGGATGTTGCTTTTTAATGAATTTCTCATGGACCCCACTATAAGTAACTTATATAGAAGGACATGCCAACAAAACTAAGAGACAAATGGGGAAGTGAGACAGAGAAAGGAAGGTAGCCAGTGAGGGATTCATTATCAAATGAATTGGGCTCAATCCCGCTAGGGAACTCCGAGATTGCCAGAGTAGAATATGTTTGCCGGTGTTACTACAAGGAAGGAAGGAGGGGGATATTTTTATCCATCACTGGTGGTTGAAGGCTTCCTCAGGGAGATGCTTTATTACCCAACACTTTTGTCCTGTCTTCTGCTTAGGCAGAATCACTAGAGCCCTCAGGAGTAGGGATTCAGGTAGGGGAACATTATAGCAGTAAGATCTGAGAGGTTCTGGGCAGGGCTCCACCTGCAGTAGCCCCTACTACAGACACCAAGGCGACCACATACAATGATCTGATGAATGTATTAGAATTCCCTAATACAATAGGGAAAAAGACCTAAATAATAAAGGATCCATAATTCAAAACTAAAAATTTCCAAAGATCTAGAGAGCATCAGGTAAAGCTTGATCTAGGTTCTTAAATGCTTTGACCAGGCATGGGTTTCTTTTCTCTAATCCTTTCCATTCCTTACTATATGCTGGCTTCATTCTTGGTAGTTTTTCTTTCATGGTTGCAAAACAGCTAATAGTAGCTCCACGGGGCTACATTTTCTAGGTTCAGAAGAAGAGGACTTCTGTTTTCTAAATAGCTTAAACAAGTCCTGGAATTAATTCCTTTTTTAGCCACGATTGGCTCAAGTAGGGTCGTGTTCTCACTTTTAAAGCAATTACTGTAGCCACAGCTTTAAGTCTTTCAAAACTCACTTTTGGAGGGTGACACAGGGGAGGGTAACTCTAACTCAAAATACCTGGTTGTGAAATTTGAAGTCTGAGCAGACAGGAATAGAAAGTAATTAATACAGATATTAACCTAGTAGCACAGGTATTTGATAACCTCATACAAAGGAGCTAAATCTGTGATCTTATTTCAGTTTTCTGATGTTAGACGTCAGCTGAATGTCCTGGGAGGAGAGAAAGAGATTAGCTGTGACGCGATAAGAGGAGGGGGTACAGGAAGAAAAATTGATGGTGAAAAGCTTGGGTACCAACAGCCACTCCAGGGAGCTGAATTCAGACTGTATCTCTGACAGCACTAATGCTGGGTAATATTTATTTAGCTGAGCCTAATAAGCAGTGTAAAGAGTCTCATCTCTCAAATTGGCACAGCAAGGTGCCATAGCAGCCAGGCTGCTGATAATTAACAGTGAAATGCCTGGCGTGCTTTCTCCCTGCAACATCCGAAGGGATGCCTGGGACTGCTGGGTGAATTCATTTTCCTCTTGCCAGCTGGGATAAGGATGGAGCTTGCTGCAGAAAATTACTGGAGGGGCAGTGAGCCAAGGGCAGAACAAAATGGTTGTTGTGAGCAGGCAGGCTGAGGAAGGCAGCCCATTTCTTACCTGTGGAAAATCACATCCTCACACATTTTGCATTTTCAGGACCCATCAATGTGGTCCAGTACAGGCAAAAGGGATTTATATTGTTTATAGCTTACAAGTGCCACATTTGAGACCATAGTTGCAGAATCACAGAATGTTAGAATTCAGATGAACTTTAAGAATTCTGTAATTTAACCATCTTTACTTAAGAAAGAGACCTAGAACAGATGTGTGTACAGTTGACACAAGCGCACAATATTCCTATTTCCCAGTTCAGCATTAATAACAATGTCTGTGATCTAAAATCTTGAGATTTAACATGAATGTAGATCTTGTTCCCTTTTTTTAGCTGAATCATTTGGTGAAAATGGAAGACTCCAAACACAATCGACTATGTCTACAAAGAATTCTGCAAGCCTCTCTAATTAATTGATAATAATGACAATGATAGATATCATTCAAAATATATCAGGCACTGTTAGATAATTTACAAGCCTTATTATTTATAATTTTAATCCTCATAATAATGCTCACTGATCCCATTTTACTGTGGAGGACTTTGAGATTTATGAACTTTGTGATGTTGCCCGAGATCACATAATTAGTAAACTTGTGGGGACCAGGATTTGATCCCAGATTCTCATTTGAGAGCTCACACCTGTAGCCATTTCTAACCTTAACTTTTTCTTCTTAGCCCTCCCAATGTTTCAGTAACTTTCACTGCATTCTGCCTCTCCACAGAGAAATTTTATATTCTCAGAAATGTGCTATAATTTCCTTTATCCCCTAACTAAAAGAATTATAAATTTGTTATACTTTGTAGAGTTGCTGTTAAGGATTTTGGAGATTTGGTGTTGCTCACAGAGGATCACGTGTGAAACACATTTATATATTAAAAGACAGCTTTCCTAAATGTCCGATATAGATATAGATATTAGGATTTGGAAGTGAAATTATTTTCTTTTATTGCTGGTGCTACTACTGAAGACTGTGCAAAGTGCATGCCTGAATAAGAGCATCGTGCGAGAGTCTGACCCCACTCTAAGAATTCCTGCCAAATAGCCTCTCTTCCTTCCCATCTCTCCCCACCCCTGAACTGCATGACTTCCAATTCTCCTTCTTCTAATTTCTCCAGATGGCAGACATCTTTCCGCCTCCTGGCTCCTGCATCTTTTTTCCTACTGAACTGGAGCCAAGTCCTGTGATCCAACTTCCTCCTCTTCAAAGGGATGTGCGTAGCTTCTACAAGGATGAGGCCATCTGACTCTACTGCTGTCATCTTCTCTTGCCAATGTCCTTATCTGACTTTGGTTTTCCTCCAGTTGGTCTTCATGGGGAGATGACCATTGGTTTTACTTGGATCAACTTTTCTTGTTGGTTACTGTCTCACCTTCATTATTCTTTACTCAATTTCAGCCTCTCTACTTTGAGGCTGTTTCTATCCCTCATGATAGTAGCATTATTATAATGTAGGGCAGATGGATTAACTCTGATATTTTAAACTTTGAGCTGTTTTGGCAATTATATCCCCAGAGAGCTGGCTTGGGATTACCAAAGAATTCACTATTCACCTATAGGATGGGGAGGAATGGCCTTAGCATGAGAGTGCAGCCCACAACAAAAGAATGGATTATTGAGGCAGAGGCAAGAATAATATGAGCATCATTTGTACTTTTCCCTCTTTCTGTATTTTCTTGTCTCATTAGGGGCTGAATTTGCCTATATTTCCTATCTATAAGCAATTACTGTCTTCTATGCTCTAGTCCAAGATTTTCCTATATTATCAATAAAAGAATCCTTTTGTCAGGTGGCGCCTATGGCTCAAAGCACTAGGGCACTGGCCCCATATACTGGAGGTGGTGGTTCAAACCTGGTCCTGGCCAAAAACTGCAAAAAAAAAAAATTCATTTTGTGTTCTAGAAATTTTCAATCTATCTAAATGTTTGTGATTTGTATAATTGAACATTTCCTCAAAGCATAAAGATTCAACTTATGGGCTTTATACTACTTAGTGAGCTATCACCTTTGAAAAAGCAGATATTTCTTCTGCTAGATCTTCTATTTTGAGTGTTGGTGCTTCTTACCTTCCCTCTATGTTAGTGTTTATAGTTTATCTTATTTTTCATTTCTTTTATGTTGAGTCTTCATTGATTCTCTCTCCACCCTAAAGTATCCAGATGTCACACATACACACACATGCATGCACGCATTATTTCAGACACCATTTTAGAGTGTTTGTTGACACCAACACCCACAGAAATCCAATTGCTGTCTGTCTAATAGTTCTGCAAGATGGGTGAGGTCATTTTACTCCTTCTTTTTTTTTTTTTTTTTGAGACAGAGTTTTAGTATGTAGCCCTGGGTAGAGTGCTGTGGTGTCACAGCTCACAGCAACCTCAAACTCTTGGGCTCAAGCAATTCTCTTGCCTTAGCCTCCCATGTGGCTAGAACTACAGGTACCCACAATAATGTCTTTTGTGTGTGTGTGTGTGTGTGTGTGTGTGTGTGTGTGTGTGTGTGTGGTTGTCATTGTCCTTTAGCAGGCCCAGGCTGAGTTTGAACCCACCAACCCCAGTGCACATGGCCAGTGCCCTAACCACTGTACTATGGGCACCGAGCCAATTTTACTTTGTAATCTTTGTCATCTCTAGAATAAAGTCCAAAGCTTTCCATGACCATTGGATAAATTACTCTTCCCTTCCACTCATCTTCTCTTATACCAACATTTTGTGCATTCTTATATCTTCATGCTTTGGGTAAGGCTTTTAAGTCCACTTGGAATGCCTTTCTTTTATTCTCTGCTTTGAAGAATAAAGGGCATCTTTCCACATTCCACTAATGACACCATCTGTGAAGCCCTCTACAGCAACCCCAACCAACATGGAAGGCACAAATACAACCAGGATTTATCTCTTCTTTCCACACCTTCCAACTTTCTTGAAGCTTTTATCTCCTTCATAGAGCTTAGAACCACATAAATTTTAAGACTGAACAGAACCTTAAAAATTATTTGGAAACTTTTTATGAGTTAGCCAGATATTATTCACTCATTTATAAATAATATTAAAAATCGAATACTTTAATGTGTAACTACTATGTGCCAGGCACTGCGCTGGTCACTGGAAATAGTAGTGGGTAAGGCAACAAAGCCTTTGAACTCACTAAACTTTCTTTATGTTGAAGGAAGACTAGAAATACATTTTAGAAATAAAAGAAGCGCCCATATGTGACTCATACCTGTAATCCCAGAGACTTGGGAAGCTGAGAAGGGAGGATCATGTGAGCCTAGGAGTTTGAGGCTACAGTGAGCAATGATCATGTGGCTGCTTTGCAGCTGAGCCAACAGAGTAAGACCCTGTTGAAAGAAAGAAAGACAGAGAGAGAGAGAGAAGAAGGAAGAAGGAAGGAAGGGAGGGAAGGAGGGAGAGAGGGAGGGAGGGAGGGAGGGAAAGAAGAAAGAAGAAAAAAAGAAAGAAAGAAAATAAAGATACTTTCAATATGTAGTATTTGGAAGAAATTTGTTTTGAGAAATGAGATAGAGAACGACTGACAAGGGAGAAAGAACCTTTTGTTTTAAACTGGGAGGAGGAGGAGAAAAACATCGCTTACATTTGAGACCAGAATAGTAAGAAGGACCTGGCCAGGTAAAGATTGGAGAATGGAATCTTTGGTAGAAGGTAGAACAAGTATAATGGAATCTTTGGTAGAAGGTAGAACAAGTATAAGGGCAGGAGCTTTCCTAAGTGCATCAGAAAACCAGCCTAGGGGTAAAGGGTAGACTGTTCTTAGAGGATTTCAGGGAGTTCTGTAGGAGCAATCAGTTTTAAATTTAATCTTAGTGACATAGAAGTCTGCAGGTACCTGGAAAATAGGCATACCTCAGTTGTCCCTATTTGGTGCAGCCCAGCTCAGCACTTGGCAAAAGACAAATGCTATAAAGATAAAAAGTTGTACAATCAAGTGACTTTCAGAACGTTAAGATGTTCCTTATTGTAAACCAGAGAAAGTGTTTCATAGGCTATGCAATAGATGTCCATGGTCACATTTGACTAAGAAGAAATCTACCATTAAGTAATAACCTTGGGATTTCAATTTCCTCCAAGGACCATTGTGGGGGCTTTTACAAGCTTATGATAATCCTACTTGCCCTGCAAGTTCCATTCATTCTACTTTCTTAGATTCTATCTTATCCCTGAAATGGTTTGAAGCCTCAGGAGTTTTACGAGCTTCAGTCTGCTCTTGGCTTCTTGCCTCTGACATTCAATTTTCACACCTACTTTTATGAATTCAAGAATGGTACTAGACTGGCTCCCTCTGTTGGAATTTTTTCCCTTTCAACACATTGTCAAACATTACTTGTTTAGAAGGTTGTATAAAACATCTATGTTTCATTTAAAGAATAATTATGAAGAAAATACATGTGTAACCACTACCTGGGGTAAGAAATAGAATAGTGTTCTTTAGATGTGGGATTTTGGAATAGAAAACAACCAGCATAAATAAAATCACTCCTTTTACAGAATAGAAGACCAAAGCTCAGAATTGGAAAGTGTTTTTATGCAGGTTATACAGTAATTGCTAATACTGAGTGGAGCTAATAAAAAATCATAAGATCTAAACTCGTAGGCCCCACAGAGATCAGAGGGTTAATTTCTCAGGCCAGGGCATCTGCAATTTAGATGAGTATTTTCAGTCAGAGTTGACAGAAGAAGAGCTAATTATCTCCTGAAGTTACTGTTGTTTCCCGTTCCAAGAAAACTAGAAAGGAGTTTCTAGGAGTTCTCCATAAAGCCAACGCTAGTAGTCTACTGTGAAGGTGATTGCTAATCCCAGAAGTGGTTTTATTTTTATCAGAGAGTACTTTATTTTTCTTCCTTTTTTATTTTTTCATTACCAACCCCACTCATGTTTAGAGATCATATTTTCTTAAGTATCATAAAATTTTGGGTGAATAAGTAAAAAAGTCTCTGGTCGGTGAAATCAAACACACTTTGGAGTTCTACCTTATTGGCTTTTTATTCCAAAGAGAGGAAGGGTCAATGAACTCATTGGGAGCGGCAGAAGATGAGGGCAACAGTCACACAGACATGTATATTCCTCTGTGTAAATTTTTGCTCCCACAAGAGATCTTCTTGATCTTCAACGGGCAAGTAGAAAGGGGCAATGTTTTTGATGCCTAAAAATTAATTCAAAGTTAGGAAACTCAAATTGTCTCCTATTCTGGCAGAAAATATAAGTATAGTGTGTTGGAGGTTAAACACCAATGAATATTGATTGGCCATGATTAACTGGAGACCATTTGTTCAGTCTAAAGATATTTACCTTCAAAAATTTTTAAAATACCACGTGAAGATCCAACAACTTTTATACGCATTTGGAATAAAGCCCATGTCCATCTCTTTCCAAGTCATCTCTGAATTTAGGGTTCTGGTGGTTGATGATAGTGGAAAACTTGCTGTGAGGCAGCCTGCCTCTTGGTGAAATTAGTGTGAGTTTGCATTTTATCTCTATATGCTTGGTTTGTTTTTATTTTCTAAGATGTCTTTCAGTTCAAAAATTCTCTCTTTAGCTCTGTCCATTCTGCTTACAATTATCTGTTAATTTTTCCTTTGGCTAAATTCTAGGCTTTTATTTTGTTCTTTAAAAAAATCTTTGTCAAATTTTTCCATTTTAGTTTTTATTATGTTTTATTATGGCAAACAGTTATCTTAAAGTCTGTTTTTTTTTTTTATAGTTATATGTGTATAAGGAGGAGTTTTGGGGTTTTTTTTGGTCTGAAGTTTTTAATGCTATTTTAATGCTGTTTGGCATTCTTCTGCTATTTTTACCTGATTTCATTTTATGTAAGACATTATATTTCAAAAAAAATTTGTAAAAGTTATTTTGTCCTAGGATAAAGCCTTCAGAGGGAAATTTCATTTATTTCTGTCATTTGCCTGTGAGACTAGCAATTTGGGGGCACCTTAATCCAATTTAGGGATTTATATTATCTTGGCAACCCAGACAAATCAAATTTAGGCTGTATGTGAGAGATGGGGGATTTTGTTGCCAATTTTTGTTCCTCTGACCCAATGAAGCTGAAAAAAAATCTTCTTCAACCTCTCAGATATATCTTCCATATGGGCAGGCATGTAGTACAGCACAAAATAATAATTCACCTCTTTCTCTGGATGTTGGCTTGATAATTCTTCGTTATTTTTTTTTTTGTTCTTTTATGCTTTCAAGCCACTGAGCTAAACTCAAGATGCAGAACTTTGTTAACATTATGTGACATGAGCTAGAAGATTAAAAAAGTCTATCCTTTAGCCTTCTCATTCATTCAATGTATGTATATACATGTCTGTGTGTGTGTGTGTGTATAATGGTTTTGGTGAACGAAAAGGAAGGATGGTGTGAAATTTTAGAAAATATATTAATATAACTTCGGATCCTGAAAACCAAAGCACTTTTTCTTGACAAAATCGGGATGTATGACATCTTCAGAATCAAATGAGCTCTTTTTGTGGGGTTCAGCTAAAGATTCAACTTCTCTTTAACACATGCTTTTTTTGATGAGTTTGACAGTTGGCATATCAATCTGGGAGTACTTGGAAAAGAGGGCATTCTTAATTTTCTTGCCTTAAAATTCCTTAAACACATGAAGAAGTTTTATTTTTTGGTGAGCTTTTCATTGAAATAGAAAATAAATGCAGGGATATGCATATATTAGAAATATGCAACTAAATGAGCTTTGGTAAAGTTAACACATTTACCAGGACCAAATACAGAGCTAGATCACTACTAGCACCCCAGATGTCTCCTTCATGTTCTAGTCACTTCAAGGATACTTTAATGGTAACTACTATCCTGACTTCTCACTCCATGAATTAATTCTGATTCTTTTAAACTTATTATCCTTTTATGTCCGGTTGTCTTGTTTCTTTCTCTCAACAGTGTGTTTGGGGGATGTATTAATATCATTGCCTGCAGTTGTAAGTCATCCATCCTCATTTTTTGTATATGAATCCATTTCATGAATTCAAATGTATTTTATTTATTTATTTATTTAATTTATTTTTGAGACAGAGTCTCATTCTATTGTGCCAGGCTAGAGGGCTGTGGTATCACAGCTTACAGCAACCTCAAACTCCTGGGCTCAAGCAATCCCCAGATTACCTGGGACCACAGGTGCCCTCCACAGTGCCCAGCTCATTTTTCTTCTTTTCGTAGAGACATGGTCTCACTCTTCCTCAGGCTGATCTCAAACTTCTGAGCTTAAGCAATCTACTCTTTGCTACCTCCCAGAGTGCCAGGCTTACAGGCGTGAGTCACAGTACTTGGTCCCCAAATATTTATTTATACATATAACTGTTGATAGACATGGGAATTCTCAACATTTTTTGACTACTGCAGATAGCACTGTTACAAAAATTCTTGGTCATTCTTTGTAAATGTAGACATCAGGAAGATTCCTCACCTTTTATTTTCTAAGTTTTATCCTGTTCATCAGGACTTTACTCAGATTATTTTTCTTGATGTTTTAATTTAGATCATAGGCAGATGTGACACTAAAATAATGGTTTCCCTCTTCCTCTGGATGTTAACGTAGGTGTAATTCTTAAAAGTAATTTTTCATTATCTTTTTTACATTTTTATGCTTTCAAGCCATAGAGCTAAACTCATGATGCAGACTTTGATGTGGTTCTGTGAGTTGCTTTCTGGATGGGCTGGGGGTGTTTTGCCCAGCTTACGATGTGGTCTCTCTGAGCCATATCTCTACAATCTAGTCATCAAATGATACAAAAGTAGAGAGATCTCATTAGCAGAATACCTCACTTTGAATTTAACCCTGGGTCCAAATCACGATTTCTGAACCCTGGTTTGTGATTCTACCTGGTAAGCAACTTTTATATGCTACTCACTACAGATGGTCTTGAAATTAATTCTGCCATGTCTCAGTTAATTTTTTAAGAATGTGAGAAGAGCTTATTTTTATCTACAGAGTATAAAGTCCCTTCTGAGAATTTTCTTACAGTTCTACTTGCTAATAACAGCCTGTGAGACTTCACCAAAGAAGGAATATTTGTTTGTGGGATCTTAAAGTTCCTTAAAATCTACATGGGTAGAAAAACTGTCCATACATAAGAACAAAAAGATGCTTAAAACAGTATATTATGACCCATGTGGATTATTGTCATCTATACCTCAAAGCTGAACAGATGGCCATTATAGGAATTAGAGTAGAATTACTCATTCTTTCTTCAAAAACAACTGAGCCTCTACTATTTGTTATTCTCTATGATAATGTGATTTACATTAAGTTATATAAAATCAAATGTTAATTATGTAACAGGGTATTTTCATAATATGGTATATTTAATTGAGTGATAAGAGCTGGGAAGAAAAATAAATCAAAGTAAAGAGAAGTGGGGGAGCAGGAAGCTGTTTTAGATGGGAGAGGTGGGTCAGGATAACTCTTTGAATGGACAACCTGGGTGGAGGGAGGGAGCAAACTTTGCCAAAATCTGGGGAGAAAATATTCTGGGAAGAGAAAGCAGTAGGACCAAAGGCTCTGAGAAGGAAACAAGGCTGTCAAACCTGAGGAGGAACAAAAGAACAGTGTGGCTAGAGTACAGTGAGCTAGGGAGAAGACAGAGGAAATCATATGAGAGAAGAAGAGGAAGATGGGACAGTGTAAGGAATTTGGATTTTTATCCCAAGGGGGATAGATATCACTAGGTCTTAAGTGGGGGTGGTGTGTATGCAGTTTGATTTAATACAGTATGTAGTTTGGAAAGATCAGTTTTGCTATTGTATAGAGAATGGATTACAAGTTTAAAAAATGGAAGCAGGGAAGTCTCCCTGAATACTGGACAAAGCATTTAATTTTCCATGGTGCATGTTGGAGAGATATGTGTTGTGCCATGGAAACTGCTACAGTGCAGAGTAGGAAATTGTCTCAGAGGAAGAAAGTGGTCAATGTAGGTAAGCACACTGTTAGCATTTCAGGTTGAGAAACTATGAGGTGAAATACTATATTCCATCCTTTCATCTTACAGATGAGAGACTCAAGGCTCAGAGAGAAAGCATAAGTAACTTTCCTAAAGTGAAGATTTGGTAACTATATTAAAAACCAAAGGGGGTTGGAGAAAATTAATTTATAATCCTAAATTCACTATTCACATCCAATATGGGTAAGGTATTTTGAAATTGAAAGCTAAATTATTTTTGTTTTTTTAAGCTGAAACTTCAGAGAAAACAAAATGGTCAGCTGATAATCTTTATATGCACTTTGGGAAAGAAATATTGACTTTGAATTTTTTTTTTTTTTGAGACAGAGCTGATTCTGTCACTCTGGGTAGGGTACTGTGGCATCATAGCTCACAGCAACCTCAAACTCTTGGGCTTGAGCAATCCTCTTGCCTCAGTTGCCCAGGTAGCTGGAACTATAAACACACACCACAATACCCAGCTACTTTTTCTATTTTTAGTAGAGACGGGGTCTCAGTCTTGCTCAGGCTGGTCTTGAACTCCTGAGCTTAAGCAAGCCACCTGCCTCAGCCTCCCAGAGTGCTACGATTACAGGCCTGAACCATGGCATCGGCCTTGGCTCTGAACATTTTAATGGCAAGGTCTATGCCTTATTAATTTTTGTAAAACTACCTTATTAATTTTCCTAAAACTATTGTTGTGGATTCCTGGCATAGGGTGGGTGCTCTACAGAAGTTTGCTGAATGAATATATGATGCACCTGGGAGATGGAAGATTTCTGAAAGTATCTTCTCTGAAATAGTACTATGCTAATATTGAGAATGAATAGTTGAAGCACTGGTCAGGATACTTTGGAGTATGAATGACAGAGGCTCAGTTAAAACTGATTTAATAGGTAAACGACATTCATTGGCTCATGTAAGTCCAGATCCTTTATCAATGCAAACAAAGAAAAGGGGGATCTTATAGTCAATATAATCCTGTTTATAAAATTCTCCAAAAACCTAAGACCCTTCAACTCTAGAGCAAGACTTAGCTCAGTGGCTTGGCACCTGTGGCTCAAGCGGCTAAGGCGCCAGCGACATACACCTGAGCTGGTGGGTTTGAATCCAGCCCAGGCCCACCAAACAACAATGATGGCTGAAACCCCAAAATAGCAAGACATTGTGGTGGGCACCGGTAGTCCCAGCTACTTGGGAGGCAAAGGCAGGAGAATCGCTTGAGCCCAGGATTTGGAGGTTACTGTGAGCTATGATGCTAGAGCACTCTATCCAGGGCCACAGCTTGAGGCCCTGTCTCAAAAAAAAAAAAAAAAAGACTTAGCTCAGTATTCAAAAGACCCCTTTGCTCTGATAACAACAATGCAGTTTGTAGATGCTTTCAAATGCTCTGCCTGTTCTCTTTAAGGTGTCCTTTTATAATTTCTCTATGCTCCCCTGAGAAATTAAATAAACTTCTGCATGCATAAGATCTCAGAGGGCTGACGGCCAATGGCATATTTACCTTCTTTTTATATCCTCTCTGTCATTGACCTTCTTTTCATGTCCTCTCTGTCATTGACCTTCTTTTCATATCCTCTCTGTCATTGGTATGGAGCTCTAACCTCATGCTTTAATCCATAGCTATTTTGAAGCCATTCTTCATGTTTATTGAAGGGGCCATTATCCACTGATCCCAACTTCTGCTTTCCAGAAGCTCAAGTGCTAGGTCAATGGTATCGTTAGTCAGATGGGTTAAGGTAAGTGTGCAGTTTTTACTCTGCAATCAAGGTAACCAAAGAGACAGATTCTGCTTCTCTATACACCACCAAAATGTTCCACAAACATTATCCTTGTCAGTTGAAGAATAAGCTAAAGGACGATTAGATTAATTGAAACCATAAACCACATATTTAGACCATAAATTAAAATCTATAATTATTTGCCATTAACAGCATAATTCATAAAAGGAATTGAATAGATTATTAGAGTTCTTAGAACATCAATTAAGAAGTGTTTCCCTCAGCATTTTCTGCTTTACTTTGCCACCAAATTGTAAAATTTTTCATTGTGTGTAAATTATGAGAATGTTTTGAATCATGGCTTCATGAGGCTGGTGTTTATTTCCTTCACAATTTTTATCAAATGTGCCATTTTAATAAGGTTCAGTGAAGGAACAAGAAACCACTCTAGGTATTTCATTTAGGAGGTGCTTTGATACGGGGAAATAAATGCTTACATAATGGTGGGAAGAGTGGAAGTAAGAGGCACCAGTGGAACTTTGGCTTCAATGTCAAAGTCAAAAAACTACGGTTGTTTCCCACTCTTGTGCCTCCATAACTGTCTCCATTCCCATGAGGTTGTTGACTGAAGAGCAGAACTGTGAGTCTGATTCCTTTGCATCTCTCCATCAACTGCCTCTACCACACCAGCATTGCTTCTACTTTTATTTCTGCCTTTCAAAACTCATACAACTACACTTTATTGGCACAGCATAATTCATATCCAGAACCCAACTGCAAAAGTGTCTGGATGATATAGTTTTAGAATCCCTAATCTCTTGGAAAGAGAAGAGGAGGCTAGAAAAAAAACATCCCCTAAGGGGGGAAAAGAAAAACCCTAATCTGAGAATATACCACCTGTACTAACTTTTCAAATTAAAGTTATTTTAAAAGAAACATTATATTTATACTGTACATGAAATACAGAATCATTTGCTATTAACAGATGGTAGTTGTCAAAGTAAATGCAAAGACATTTTTTGCCTTAAGCTTCCTAAAGATTTTCTTCCTACCTGAGAAAAGAGAGTGATATGAAGCCTCTTCTCCTAGCCTGTTCTTATTACTGAAGGCTCTCTCCTTCCTGTACAATTCCTTCATGCCACCCCATCTCTCCATTTTGTGTATGCCAAAACCAACATTTGCAATTAAATTACAGGCAGTATCTTGAATTAAGGCAGATTTTTATGCAAGTCATACTCAAGATTATTATTTTTTTTTTTCCTGGTGGCGGAATGAAAAAAAACTACTCAGAACCCTTTAGTCCTTTCAGAAGTGCCCTTCAATGCACTCTGCTGGTGAGAAATGTTTCATAAGCACCTTGAAAATGCATTGATCTCCTTTGTGTTGGGTTCTAGGATAGGCCCCACATTGTTTTTAATCCAACCTGGATTTCAAAATCTAAGAAGGAAAAAAATTGAGAGAGATGACTCTTTTAGAGTTTCAAGGAATGAAAAATAAACCCAAAACCCAACAATCAGTTTATAAGCAGTGTAAGAAATCCTTACCAAAGTATTAGTTCTGCAAAATTTGGATTTAGTCAAAAGGCCACATTCAAGGATTCAAAAGGCCATGTATGGCCCCAAGGCTGCAGGTTCCCCACCTGTCCCGCAGGTTGAGCCACCAACCCCAGACAAGACTTGGACATTTGATACAATTCCTTTCTTGGTGCTTTGAGTCTACCCTTCCTTTTGCCAGCTGGTCAAATCCTTTCCTGCCATTGGGACCACAGCTTTCTCCTTTCTTTTCTCTACTTAATGTTGGGCATTATGACTCTTAACCTCTTGTTAACCAACTCTGTTTTATCTTTTCCAGAGCTGTCACTACAAGCTTCATATGTATTACTGTCTGCATTTCAAAGAGCACTGCAATGATCTATTTTGCTCAAAGTGAAATTCCCACCATTAAGAACAATTCTTGTTATAAACACTCAATTCACATTGGTTGAATGATGAATAAATGGCTGAGTGAACAGTCAGCTTGCCTAGCTCAGTCAGGCGAATATAAAAAAGCTCAAACCCAGCTCAGACTCACTTCAGACTTTATATGTTTCACAGAATGTCAGAGTAACCAAAATTCCTTATAACTAAATGCACTTCAAATTCCAGACCACTCTAATCAAATACAGGCCTCATGTTGCTGTAAAATTAATTTTGAGACAATGTTGGTATTTTCCCCTTTTGTTTTAGAGAATAAAGAATTGGGCTCCAGCCTTGTTCCACCACCTTCTGAATGGTCATTTACATTCTTCTTCACTTATAAGATTGGGATGACTTATATTTTTTATTTAATTCAAAAATTGTTGCCTGGGTCATATGAAATAAGGCACTTATCCTTACTTATCATTAAACATTTCTTTTATATATTCTCTTTTATTATTAAATATTTTATCATTAAATATTTATCAATTTTTAAGAAATAGTTTCACGAGTGCCTGTCGCCTGTGGGGTTTTTAAGTAGGCATTGCAGAAAGGGGTGAGTGCTTTTGAAAATTAATTAATCAATTAATAGTTAATTAATTAATACAATCAGGTTAATGTGACGATACATACAATTAGGTTACATTATCTGGGTTTCGTGATTCCATGGGTAAAGGACTCAACTATAACTCAGACTTTGGGCTTTACCTAATGGCAAAAGTCTGTAGACATACAAGGCTGGACTGCAACATGGGGAAGACTGAATATTCCTCTTAAGGCTTCACTCCTTTCCTGTTGTGGAATTATATAACCATACCCTGTGCTGTGGACTGTGCAGTACCTCCCATCAGGGCATATAGCATAACATTCTCCATCTGTTAGAGGGTGGGGTTGGCCATGTAACTTGCTTTAACCAACAGCATTCTAGGGGAGCTCTAACAGTGCTTACAAGGTTTGTCTGGGTCTCTTGTTCTCATCACTGTGAGAAAAATATGTCTTTTGGTTCAGGAAAAACTAGAAGACAAGGAAGGCAGACTTGAGCCCAACTTACAACCTGGAGTAAAGTTACTGAGCTCAACCAAGACCAACTAACCCACAGATGTATGAGTGAAAAACAAAACAAAACAAATGCTTGTGGTTTGTAAGCAAATGGGATTTAAAGGTGTTTGTTGCCCAGCAAAATCTTACTAGAACATAGTATTCTGACAACAGATACACCAACTGACAGTTTCTTGCAGACCACAGGAAAAGCCAAAAACACTAGATTTCATTGGTTGATTCTCTTCTTTTGATTCCTTTTTTTTTTTTTTTTTTTTTTTTTAAATCTGACTTGTAAACGTTGTTTCAATCATTGGCAATGGATGCTATTAAATCTGGCTACTGTCACTTTTCTCATTTTGTAAACTCTTTTGCTATTTGTTCAACGTGACAGGTACATTCCTGCCTCAAGGCCTTTGTACTTGCTCTTCCCACAGTCTGGGATCTTGTTTCTCCAGGTTATCCACATTCACCACATTTGCCACTTTCTTTAGATGTCATGTTCTCAGACTTTGCCTCGAATTTCAACCCTCCCAACAACATTCCTAATCTCTGCTTAATTTTTCTCCAAAGCATTTTTCACTTTCATATTAATCTATATTGTTTATTATAAATATCTATTTACTTTTATATTGTGTATCTCTCACTACTAGATTTTAAGCAGTATAAGAGAAATTATTTTTAAGAAAATATTCTTTGCTATTGTTGTTCTAGGGCCAGGCTCATAATGGGCACTTAATAACTATTATGTTGAATAGATAAACAATTGTTCCATTCTCAGAGTACATGAGCATAAACTAGGCTACTATATCAGGCTCAATTTTATTCTTTATTAGAGAAAGCTCTCTGATGAATTTGTGTTCTGTACAGGTGGCTTGTGGTTGTATGAGAATAACTTAGGGATGGGAGCCACAAAGGGCTGGGATTGGGCAAAGGGAACAGTTAGGAAGCCAGTGCACAGGCCAGGCAAGAAATGACAACACGTGACTGAACTCAGACAATGTCTGCAAGTGAAGGTAAGAGGTTAATTGGAAAATACTGCAGGGCTCACCCTTAGATGTGAGGTGTGCTGGGAACAGCAACATCTGTATCACAGGCCTGGATTCTGGATTGGGCAGTTGGGTAGGTGCTGCTCCTGACTGACAAGGGAATGCTGCAGAAGGTGAGGGGGCTTGAGGGACAAGCACCGGGAGAATCGAATGCAGCTCAGGTGCCAGTGGGCCATTTCAACCTGGGAATTTGAAAGTGTGGGGCTTTAAAAAGAAGTTTGGGCTGGAGATAAAGCTTTGGGGTCATAACCCCAAGGCCTAAAGACAATAAACAGAATGAAAGGAGGGACAGGCCAGGGGAAATAGCATATTTAGGATAAGTACTGAAGAAGAGCAAGAGCAGAAAGAACTAACAAACAGCCAGCAGAAAGTGGGAGGAAATCAGGAGAAATGTTTCCAAAGCTGTTAGAATGTCAGATGTCTATAAAGCAGCAAAGAAAGGAAAAGTTTTCGCTGGACTTGACATACAAAGGTCCAGGTGACAGAATGGGCAGGATGGACATTCCATCAGGAAGCCTGGGGATCCTCTCATTCTCATCCCACCTCTTCATGAATGGGGCCACAGGGGCATGTCCTGTTGTTCTCCAAAATAAGCCTTTTGGCTGCTCCACTTGAGACCCTGGAATTCTGCACTATGGATGATATAAGAGGCTTTCATTTACTGAAAATCCAAAATGGGCATAGTTGCCTTATCCACAATTTCTTTCCTTTATTAAAGAAACATGGTATACTTGAAAGTTTCTGGGATCAGGAGCTAAAAAAAGCCTGGTTTGATCTAGCTGAGGGGTCTGTTACTTCTAAAGAGAGCCCTTGTACAACACATGGATCTTCTTTGAATTCAATTTTCCTCATCTGTAAAATTATGAGGTTGACCTCGATCAGGTCTCCTGGGAAGATGTATTGGGAGTATGTGAGTGATCTTTTAGCTTTCATGTTTATGAGTTAATAAAATCAACAGTAGATATTTATTGAAGATCCCACAAGGAGGCAACTTCTCTTCTATTTGAATCATAATTTTTCTTTTGGATCCATTCCATTCCTCTATGTACGCTTTAAAAAACATTGAAGCCTAAACAGTGCACAGGGCTCTCTAATTTGGCCATGACTAATGCAGAGTACATGAGAAGGCAGAATGAAACACAACTCCCTGCCTCCGTTGCAGGGTGCTGGCTATTGTCAAGCCACTAGTGATTTATTTAATATTCTATTTGCAAAGAAGAGGAATATTAAATGCTAAATCACTTGCGTCCATACTTGAGATTCCCTTTGAAGGAATTAACCCAGACTGAGACACTATTCACCAAGGGATCATGAAAACAAAATAAAACAAAACAGTAAAACCACTAGGCTACTGATTGAATAGTAACATTTCTTAAAAGTAGCTAAGACAAGTTTGGTATTTGTGTTGAACATTTTCTCACCAAGATCTTAATCTGTTTTGCAATCATGGCTTAAACTCAGGTGATACTTCCTGTCTTTGTCTCTTAAAGAAATGGAGCTGGTGGGAACTGAAGAGCCAGCACTCTTCCCCTAGGGGTGGTACTGAAAATGTGGTCTTTGAAGTTTGTTCATCTCTCTATGGTAAACTATTGTCCAGAATATCCTCATATCTTCATTCCTGCCCCCCACCTTCCTGGCTTCAAGGGAGCTGTGTACTTTCCTGCCCAGCTAATGTCAGCTTTGACCATGTAGCACACCAAGGGCCTTCTCAGACCTTAGGAGAGAGTGCACATTTTCACTAGTGCTTCTGGAAACTTCTTTCATCATGAGAAGAACTTCTTCCTAGAAGAAGGGTCACAAAACTGGATTCATTGAACAGAATTTCCCTAGTCAAACTATGGACCCCGGGAGGCTCCAGCCAACCTTTAGATCTAGAAAACAGAGGAATAAATGCTGTTTTAAATCACTGAATTCTAGAGTGATTTGTTAAGTAGCATGATTGAGCCAGTAGTTAATGGAGAGAGTTATCATTTGGTGTAAGAATCTATCTTGAAGACTCAGAGCCCTTCAGGATCTCTGGTCTCTGAGTAACTACTCTGTTCAGGGCCTAATTGATGACAAGGCAGATATCAAGGCAGAGCTCTACTTAGAGAAAACTTGGTTTACAATTCTTGAAAGCTCAGAAATCAAATTTAGCTAGCAGCTGACCATTTTGAAGGCCTACATCATTCAACCAGAGGCACTTTTGTCTGCTAGGGACATTTGGCATTGTTCGGATATAATTTTGATTATTATCCCTCAGAGTGGGGGTGCTACTGGAGTCGAGTGGGATATTTCTGTTTTTTTGTTTTTTGTTTTTTTATTGTTTGGGATTCATTGAGGGTACAAAATATTAGGTTACGCCTATTGCATTTGTTAGATGAAGTCCATCTTATAATTGTGTCCTGCCCCCAAGAGGCATGCCGTACTAGTGGGATATTTCTAAACATCCTGTAGTGTATGGCTCCTCATCACAAGGATGACCCAGTCCCAAATGTTCACAGCTTCAAAGCTGAGAAGTCCTGAACTAAATATTTGTCTTTCTTTGTATAACTGATTAGAGGGCATACATATCAAGTACTCTTTTTGGGTAGCATGGAATTAAAACTGATATTATTTGGTAAGAACAAACAGCAAAACCTGTCTAAGTAAATGATGGCCTCCAGGGAAGAGACCAGAATTCCTTTATTATTTATTAATCTATTGAAAAATACAAAGCCAAAAAAGAAAGAGTAAATATCTGCTCCTGTTTAGGGATTTAAAATCTTTTCATGGACTTACATATCACTCTGAGGCTTTCTTTTATTTCCTGAGTACTTTCAGGAAAACTCTGTGTCACTCAGATATTGGAAGCCATGGGATTGAGCTATTTATTTATCGTGTCATCCATTCTAATTATTTATGGAGTCCCATTATATGCAAGGCACTCTTAGGACTTCTCATTCCCAAGATTTCAGGTTTAATTTTGTTTTTGGTTTTGTTTCAGATTGATCATATAAATGTACTCAAAGGTTCACCTGTATTTTGAAGCACCCCAATGATAAACACGATCTTTCAGTTTACTCTGTGCCTTTAAACCATCCCTTCCTATGTGATGAGACCCAGAAGGAGCTAGAACCTGCCTCCCACTGGAGATATCTGAGATTGGAAATGCATTTTCCTATCCTTCCTTGTGGACAACTAGACACAGCTGAGTAGGACTTTGTATCAGGAGCCAGAACGGAGCACATTTTGCTGATGATATAGAGTTAGGTGCAAAAGTTTACTGATAGCAGTTGAAGCTCATAGATTCACATCATAGGCATATTTCTCAGTGTATTTTATCAGTCAGTATCTTTTTTTTATGAGCAATTAGTCTATGTGTTTTGCTAGTGAGAAGCCCAGCAACAGAATTTGATCCTACCAGGTAATGAAGGATGATATTAAGCTTGGAACAATGATGATCTCAAGACTAAACCAACAACTGCTTAGCCACTAGCCCAGCTAGGTAGTGAAAAAAGTCTAACCTGGTAAAATTGCCCCTGCCTTCCCTTGTGGGTTTCAAGAGAAGACATGACCAGGGCAATCTCTCATCATGAGAGCTCCTGTACCATCACTCTTAGATTTGTTCCTTTGGAGACACAGTGGGTAGCATTCCAGTAAGCAGGGTACATGGCACAGGGAGAAGGTTCAAGGTCTGCCCTGTATATCTGAACCGTGCAGACAGTGCATGAATATAGCACTTTCCTGGCCACCATGAACTGTAATGCCCTTGTCCTTTTGGTAATTTGATTTAGCCATTTTGGATTCAACCCCGATGTCTCCTTTACACAATTCTTCTTCCTGTGCCTGGCTACAGAAAGGTTAGAAGGCGGCTAGCAGGAAAACAATGTTAAAGAGAAAAATCAATGGTAGATGCCCCCTTTTAATATTTTCCCATCTAATCCTTACAAAAACCATGTGAGAAGACATCGTTCCAATTTTTCATGCAAGAAATCTGAGGGGTTCAGAGAGGTAACTTGAATTGTAACTCAAGTTCATTTGATTTTCAAGTTCATACTCTTTTTCATTAACTACATAAGCCCATTTTTATAACCTGTTAATATTCAAATAAACACAGTTTTTGTCATGGAAAAATATGAGCCCCACCAGGAGGAAGGAAGCGGGAAACACAAATTTAGCCCCTGTGTTAAAAGGATGACATTGGGTGTGGTTTTAAATCTCTTGGGGAGCAAGATATCTGCTCTGAATTTGCAAATTTGATTTTGAGGACTCCAGGCAAGGGAGCTGTGTCAGAATCAATATATTTGCCCAGGGACAGATTAGGATCAGGTGACTGCTACACTGCTCTCTGTCCTCTCCTGACCTACCTGCTCTACTCACCAAATCACGGCGCAGCTGGAAAACCACCAAGGCAAAAGGTAGCTTGTGCCCTCTGCTTTACATCCTCTGTCTCTCACCCTGGGCCTTTTGATAACATGTTGGAGGCAACCAGTGGGCACTTGCTTATAGACACAAATTATTTGAAGTAGGAGAACAAGAGCCAGCACGAGCTGTTGAATTTTCAAGTGTTCCACAGCTTTTCACTAAGAAAAAGGTGGTTTTCTTCAAAGCGTCAAATGGAGTACAGGTGTACCTCAATGTACAATGGGGTTATATCCAGATAAACCCCTCGTAAGCTGAAAATATCATAAGTCAAAATGCATTTAATACACCTAAACTACAGAAATTGTAGTTTAGTTTAGCCTATCTTAAATATGCTCAGAACACTTATATGGGCAAAATGATTTTAACATAAAGCCTATTTTATAATAAAGTGTTGAATATCTCATGTAGTTTATTTAATACTGCATTAAAAGTGAATAAGAGGACAGTAATGGGTAATTTAAGAGGGTTTCTACTGAATACATGTTGCTTTTGTACCACTTCAAAGTCAAAAAATAGTAAATGGAGCCATCATAACTTGAGGACTTTCTGCAGACGTATTATATGTATGGAGTTTGGAACCAAATTGTTCAAATCCTGGCTCTTCCACTTACTCACTGTGTGATCCGAGGATGTTACTTTACTCTTCAATGCCTTAGTTTCCTTGTCTGTAAAATGGACTTATTTATCCATTCCACACTATTTTCCAGGAACCTACCAGGCTGGCTCTTCATTGCATATTCTGTGTATGGAGCACTGAGAAAAGCCAGCCCAGTCCTTCTGTCCTCATCGAGGAGACATATCTTAAATGATGTAATTGTTGTATAATTTTAAGTGCTCAATGTCAAAGGAGGATAAGGGATGAAGACATGAGGAGGGCAGAAAGGGAGCACCCTGGAGATGATAACATGCTGGAGAGAGAGGCACACACACTCAGACACCTGGGATGAGTGCATCCCAAACAAAACAAACCACAGCAACTGTACCTACCTCGTGGGACTGTCGTGGGAGTTAACTGTAAAATGAGACCACAGGAGCTACTCTGTAAATAACCTTTCATGGGTTTCATGGGTTTCTCAGAGTGGTTCAATAGGTTTCTCAGAGTGAAAGAATGATAAAGTTACATTCTCATTTCTTTCCCTTATAATGCAAGTGACTCCTAAAAATAGTCATGGAGCTTCAGCTTGAGTACCTGCCTGGATAGGCAACTCCCCCCTCAGGCAGCAGAGCTTTGCCTCCCATGGTTGACTTCTCCTTGTAAGTGCCTCCTTCATCAAATTTGTATCCTCCCTGCAGGAACCCCAAAGAATGCACCTGCTGTCTCTTCCCACGATGATGCCTCCAACATCCAACGGAACATTTCAGCTCACTTCCATCAATCAGTGCTACCCACCACTCCTTACCCATGTGGCTGGCAGATCTCTCACACTTTCATTTGATTATTTCAAAAACACACCACAAAATGCTCAGTCCCTGAAAGACTTCTGAGAAGCAGGAAAGATAATGATGAGATGAGGCTTTGCGGCTTGACCCTCCTCACTCAAAAGGCTTTTCCTAAATAGCAGACTCCCCCGGGAAAGGGGAGCATGTCTGTGCTTCTGGGTGTGTGGACTTCTCCTTCCCTGAATCTTTCTCAGGTGGCACCAGGTTGGAAACACCTGTATGGGATGGTTTTAGAGAGTGAGTCTGCTGACCAGTGCTTCCAGGTTGCTGGGGACTGGGTAGAGAAGAGAAAGGAAAGGACAGGGGGTGTTGGGAGGTTGGTAAATGGTGGTTGTTCCATGCAGGCTGTGATTGCCCTCTAATTAACTGAGCATCAATCAAGAAGATGAGGACAAAGCTGATGAGTTGAAATCCTAGGTTCCATTTCACTTGAGCCAGCCCGAGGAGTCCCATTTCTCAGCCTCAGCCCAACTTCTCATCCCCTCTAGTTGCCATGGAAGTGAGAGGGTATAGATGCTTCAGCACAAACTCATTCCTGCTTCTGAGAAATAATTCCATGGAGAAATCTTCCTAGTGGTAGGTGACTTGGGCCACATTGTCTTTAGAGCTAATGACAGGCAGATTTTATTACCATGAACCACATGACTGAATTTTGAGCAAAGTATTCAAGGATGAATGTGAGGTTTTGTGAAATTGTGCAGTTCTGTATAATCTGATTCAATTATTGGGCAAATGGACAGGAAATAACCTTAAAGAGAATCAGCTTTTAGTAAGTTCATTTATTTGTTTCAGTTTTCATATTTTCTTGAATTGGATACAAGAAGGGTGAGTGTAAGAAAAATTGTGGCTGATCCCATATGAAACAGCAGTCATGGTGCCAACAGCCTCTAATCACAACTTCACAGGGATTTATCTGCTCTGCTGAGCTGGCTTGATAAAGCAGCCTATGTTCACAGGATGCCACCCCAGGTCTTAGTTTGCTGGGAGCTGCCAATTGGCTGAGTAACTGTTGGAAAATAATGAACCGGAGTCTCATTGGTGGATCTACTTGACTGACAGGTAGTTTGGACGAGGCCAGGAATCTTTCATGGGCGGGTCCATTCCAGGACACCACACAATCTGACCTTGAAGCTGTCAAAACCTGGGCAAGGAGCCATTTGGAGATCCTGACAGCATCAGCCAGAAGAATTTGCAGCCTCATCCTACCTGACTCAAAGCTTTTGCTGTTGTGGAAAATGTGCCTGCAAAATTTTACTGCCTTCTGCAGTTTACAGACATGACTTTTTTTTAACTCAGTGGAGGTGGGAAATTACTCCTTTTTGAGTCCTCTGTACCCAGCCAAAGCTCAGGCATTCTTCAAAGGCAAACTCCTGCCTAGATTTTTTTTTTTTTTACCATTGCAGTGCACAATAATCTCTCTCTCTCTCAGAACTTTCCTTGTCTAGATCAGTAGATCTCACACTTTAATGTACCTGGAAGCCCTTAGGGACCTCCTTAATAGGCAGGTTCTTGTCCAGCAGGTCTGGGGTGGGGTGTGAGAGTCTCCATATCTCACAGGCTCCCAGGAGAACCACCCTTCTGGAACAGGGGTCTGTTTCTTTGATAGTAGAAATGAGCTGTGTTTTGACCTTGCATGTTTCTTTAGGTGTGTCTCAGCTTCTTTTGTTATTGAAAAGTAAATTTATTTCAGGTTAACCTGAGAGTACAAATAACCAGATTGAAATATTTGATTTTATTAGGTAGAATCTCCTCTCCCCCACTACCTCTCTCCCCAACTTCAATTGAAATGAGTTTTTCTCCTGTGTGGGTGTGCATCAGATTGTCTACTGGCTTCATAATAGTATTGAGTACATTGGATAATTATACCTAAGAAGACAACAACCAAAGCAAATGTATCTAAGCTTCTCGAGAGCTAGTATGCTCTCTTCCTTCCCTGGTGCCTCACACAGAGCTGTGTAGGCAGGCAATGCTCATCAGATATTCCTAGAATAAGTAAACTGCTCTGTGGTAGAAAGTGTGTTGATTCCTCATTAGCTCAGCAACTCCTGTGTGGTAAGTGCTCAGTAATTTTTAATTGATTGAGTGAACAAACTGGCAGTATCCAGGAGGCTAGTGAGAGAAAACTCAGAAAGAGAGGATTAAATCTAAGTGGGAATGTTTACTTCAGTTAAACAGATGGGAAAATATGAATGGAAGTTCAGAAAACATGATGTCTGGAATTAACTCACTTATGCCCCTTGCCACATGGCCTTTAACACTGGATCTTTTCCATTGTGAAGATCTTTTAAAAATTTCCACTGTCAGGATAGTTTCAAGTGAATGCTTTGCTTTGGGTGTTGTGTAGACATACACAGCAGGGCATAGGGTGGAGGCAGACCTCAGTGGGGAGGAAGTCCTGAGCTGTTTGATAACCCTTAAGCAGTGTTTCTGACAGACTCTTTTCAGGGAATCTGTCTCCTTTCCCTGCCTGTCATCACCCATAGACCCAACCTCGACAGACACACACATCTGTTTTTTGACCTTGGCCTAGAAACTTAACTCTTCTTCTTGCAGAGATTTATCTACTTGGAGGTTGGAGTCAGTGTCCTTACCACACAGCTGGATCCTGACTGGATACACAGGCTTCAGAGTCCAGAGAGGGGCATCTGTTTCCCCACACTGGCAAGGAAGCCATTGATAGCAGAAGGATGAAGTTTATGGAGGCAAATCAGGCAGCCAAGAGCACCAGGGAGGGCTTGGGTCAAGACAGTAGCAGGAATCCAATGTACTCAACTCTAATATGAAGGCAATGGATGACCTAATACATGGTGGGGGGTAGGGGAATGAGGGAATGGGGAGCAGGGGGAGTGAGGGGGATGGGGATTCACAGTGAATGGCACGCCTCTTGGGGTTGGGACACAATTATAAGAGGGACTTTACCTAACAAATGCAGTCAGTACAACCTAATACTTTGTATCCTCAAGGAATCCCAAACAATTTTTTTAAAGTACAATATAAAATAAACTGTTTTTTTAAAAAAGAAATATATAAACTTAGGGGTTTGACTGGGCTCACGCTCCACAGGGGGCAACTCACCACACATTGTGGTTTTACAGCTTCATAAGCTTCTTCTCCTGCCTGAGTGGATCTCTCACCAGCCTGTGTTACCCCCTTCCCTTTGCCTGTCCCAGAATCTCTGCCGTCAGAGCTGTCCTTTGGGGTTAGGAAAGAAATCAGACATTGACTTTGGAAGGCCATTGTTAACTATACCTTTGATGTATGATGCTGGGGAGGGTGGGGTTGTGGGGGAGGTGGTATGTTCCCTTGGACTCTTCCTATGCTATACACGGGCAGAGCCCTGGCATCTTTTTCAGCATCACACCCCCATTGCTGAATTTGAAGGGAGGCCATAAAACCTAGGTTGGTTTCATAGATCAGAACCCCGAGCCTTGCCCAACCACAGTCATCCTGGCTGTGAAACTATCACAAGGCTCAGGTCAAGGGGGAGCATCTGGATCTCTTCAGGATGGACAGATCAACTCTGTAACCTGCAGCTGCTTCCTGGAGGGACAGAAAGAGATGGTGAAATCCTAGGTGTGCAAGGGCATGCCCTGAGCTGCACCTGTCTCAGGTTGCTGCACCCAGCTCTCCAGCCAGCTTGTCAGTCTGTCAGGCTTTATTGCAGAGCTGTGTCCCCTCTGGTGCAGATGGCTGGATGCTCTCCGGGGCCCAGCAAAGGTGCACTGGGCAGCCTCATTCTCCCTGCATAGCAGGGAGCTCTGCAGTGAGGCACAGGCCAGCTCTGGGCTGGCTGCCAGCAGCCTCTTACAGACTGCGTCACAGCACAGGCTAGGGAAGTGCAGACAGCAAAGCCAGACACTTAAAATGTGTCTCTGGAGGCCCTCCCTCCCTCTTTCTGTGCCCCTCTTGGCTGACGTTCCTTTTCTCCTACCCTGTAACCACTCTCCCTCTGCCCCCTGATTACCACCACCACTTATCACATGACGTTATGTCCTTCTCAGTGGCACCTCATCCCAACCTCCAAGCAAAGTTTCACAGTGCATGCCCTTAGGACACTGCTCTCTAGGGAGAAACAGGCTGGTTGGCTTGATGAAGTATTAGGCATGCCAGTGGGTATCAGTGGGAAATAATGGAAATATCTGTGCTCATAAAATCAATAGAGTTTCCATCCAGAGACCTTCCCCTGGCACAGAACCATCAAGGTGTCCTTGGTACCTTGTCAAGTTCACCGTTCTGTGTCTTGATTTCCCACCTTATAAAATGAGAAGGATTATTCTTCCTGCCTGTGTTCATAGACTTCAGTATAAAGTATCAAGTGGAATAATACTTGGTTTCATGAACTGCAGTGTGCACAGGAGTTACCTGGGGATTTTTAAAAAATGCAGATCAAGACTTTGCAGGTCTGAAGAGGGCCCTGAGATTCTGCACATTTCTCAAAAACTCCAGGTGAATGGGAGCCAATAGTCTGGGGGCCACTCTTAATGGGGAGGGGCTAAGAAAAAGATGAGTGCCAGGCAAATGTAACATTTTAATTATTTTATGTATTTGCCCTTCTAAAAAGAATATTGGCACCATCAAAGGAGTCTTAACATCTTTAATTCACACGAATGCCATCTTCTTAGGCACCTTGAGAGGCAAAGAGAGAAAATGGTTAGGAATAAGTGGTTGTCATTTCTGTTGTCACTGAAGATACCTCCTACCTCCTTCTCCCATTTTCTTCTCTTTCCCCTCCTCCTAGAGTGGACTTTGAATTCCGAGGAAGTTTTTTATTAAGCCTATGGTCAATGAATGACCCAGAATGTCTACAACCCAGGGAAGTTGATGGATGAAAGAGGGATTTCTTTCTGATTTCTCAAGATAAGATGTTGTGTGTGGAGCGGTGCTTGTGGCTCAAAGGAGTAGGGCGCCAGTCCCATATACCAGAGGTGGTAGGTTCAAACCTAGCCTCAGCCAAAAAAAAAGATGTTGTGTGTGCACCAAAAGGCATGTACAAGAATGTGTGTAGCGGTGTTACTCATAAAGTCAAGGCCAGAAGGAACTCAGAAATCTCCTAACAGTAGACTAAAATAAATAAATTGTGGCATATTCATAAGGTGAAATATTATAGAATGACAAAAATGAACCAATTAGTATAACATGCAACCTGTGTAAGAATCTTACAGGCAAAATTACAGGTAGGAAAAGCCAAACTTAGTGCATATACAGCATGATTCCATTTGTAGAAAGTTTGAAAACAGGCAAAAGTGATAGAAGGGGTTACCTCTGAGGAGGGTTGACTGGGAATGGGCATAAGGGACCCTTCTGGGTGTTAGAATGTTCCTTTATGTTGACCACCAATTCACAGAACTGGAGTATAAGATTTGTACAGTTTACTGTAAATTTGTTAAACCTCAATAAAGAAAAATTTTCAAGTTACAAAAAAAAAAAAAAGCTTAGTTGTCATTTTACCCCCAATTTTCACATTTCTGGGTCCTCCACTCTTTCTTGCCTGTGTCCTTCATAAAATGGAAGCTTGTTTGGGCCGTATCAGTTCACTTCCCTGATTTGCTCCCTGCTGCCTTCCCAGGTACTTTTTCTAGACCACATAACAAAAATAGAAGCTGCCTGCTCATCACTTCCTGCCCCAGTGACTTCACAGAAGGCTCCAGGCTGTGTTGCTTGCAGTTCACAGGCCAGTCCCACCTCAGGTGCTGCGTTCTCCAGCCACCAAAGCCTCTGCCTTCTACACCCCTGAGCTGCAAATCCATCTCCCCAAGTCCCAGGTCAGGTGTGCAGAGATGTTTTTAGATGTTTCTGTCCCATATTGGAGTTTCTCTGAGAAGACTCTGAAAGTTATGAGGTATCATTTAACTATTATCACAAAAACGCTTCCTAACAGGGCACCTCAAACCTCAGTGTCTTCAGACAATAGCAGTTATTAGTTCTCAAGGTTACAGGGCAGCCATGTGGTCCTTTCGCTCTGCTGTTTGCTTGTAAGTCGCTGGTCAACTAGAAGGTATCTGTATCTGCTCTAGGATAGCCTCATCATGTGTGTGGTGGCCATCTGGTTCTTGTCTGAGGGGGATGGTGGTGTAACTGGGTGTCCCTCATCCTCTGGAAGGCTAAGTCCTGGCACTACCACTTGGTGTCAGCTAAGGGTCTGAGAGAGAGAGGAGAGGTGCTCAAGGGCTGTGGAGCCCAGGCTTGGAGCAAACCATCCCTTCTGCTACATTCTATTAGACAAAACAAGTCTAGATTCAAGGGCAGGGAACTGAAAAAATCACATTTCATTTCAAAGAGTGTGCATACAAGGAGGGAAAGAAAATCAATGCTGTTTTCGGTAATCAATCTGCTACCTGTGACTGGGGCACCGAGGTAGTTGAGAAGGGTCTTCTCCCTTCCACAACTTGTCTGTACACAGTAGCACCTGCTACCAGGCTTCCCAGGCTGCAGCCCTGACACTAACCCCACAAACTGGTGGAGCCTGCTCTCCAGCCCTCTTTCATACGTTACTTATTTCTTTGGGTTTCAGCAGGCTTCCTTTAATCCTGGCTGGTCAGACAAATGTGTGGCAGTAGGGGTGAACATGTAGGAGCAGCCTTAGATGTTTCTGCTCCTGGGAAGACTGTTTTAGGATGGATTTAGAAGAGTCTGAAGTGTAGATTCTTGTCAAATGATGCATCGGGGAAGGGTTCTCAGGTGAAGAAGAAGGGGTCAGGCATGGGTGTGGCTTCTTTTGGAGTTCACAATTATCCCCCTTTGAGACAAGGAGGTTTGTGTGACCCCATAAGAGTCAGGCATTGACTATGGCAGTTATTAGTTCAACTTATAGAGGTGGTCAACTTATAGAGGTTCCACTGTATTTTTTGAAGTAGCAAAGTTCTCAGCTAAAATGCTCACCACTCCACCCTCTGTGCGGCTGTTGAGCTGCCATTCCTGGCCAGTGGCATGTGCATGGCTGTCATTAGCTGCAGTTTGCAAGAAGCTTTTTAGAAGTGGAAGGACAGACTGTCATGTGCCTTTTACCTCTTTCCCTTCATCATCCTTCTTTCTGCCTTGAACATGGGTGACCGGCAGAGGTGAAGCAGCTGTCTTAAATCCTTGAGGTGTTGAACCTGAAGACCAAAGCCACTTGCCAAGGTTGGCAGAATGCAAAGGTAGGAGCCTGGGGCCATCAAAACATCATGGTTTTTCCAGCATTAGGCCCAGGTTATTGACATCTAGCCTTCTTGTGACATAAAGACAAACCATTATTTAGTCAAACCACTGTTTCTTTCAGCTCACAATAATTACAACTCGTATATCTGCTTCCTTGTTAAAAGTAGCTCCGTTACTGGCTGTAGTTACAACAGTAATTCTCAGACTTTCATCAGAATCACTGGTAGGTTTGTTGAAACAGAGGCTTCTGAGTTCTACCCCCTGAGGTGCTAATTCTATAAATCTGAGGAGTGGCCTCAGAATTTGCACTTCTAACAAGTTCCCAGTTGATGCAGATGCCCATATTCTGGGAGCTACATTTAAAGAGCCCACTCACACAGATGTACAGAGAGAAAGAAAAAAGCCTTCTGATAGTTTCAAGGTATGCTGCCTCAAGTGAGTGGACAACACTTCAACATCTGTTTCCAGAATCCCTTAGTTCTGTGACTCTGATTACACAGGCCCCAATACATTGATGTTATCCATAGTCAGCTGCTCTATTCAAATATTCAGATATTCAAACTCTCAGAAATGAATGGGTAAATATTTTCAAGGCATCCTAGCTATTCCAGCAGTGGGTAGAAAGAACCCATTGTTGGGTTCAATAGCTTCATCGAATCCTATCTTCTCCTGAAGGTACCAAGGTTTTTCTGGGAATCTAATTCATGTATGTAGTGAGTTTCAGGCACAATCAACTTCTTTTTTATTCATTTGCCTGCCAGGACTGCCAGTTTATTTGGAGGAACAGGTTTTCTCTTCTCTACTATCAATAGATTTGGAAGAAACTCAAGGTGACATAGTCTTACCATTCTTCTTTTGAAGACTCACTTTTATGTCATCTACAATAATTGCTAACTTTCCAAAGAAGCCCAGAGAGATTAATATTCTGCAAATGCTGATTTATAACCAGTCACTTCTGAGGAGATGGCCTGAGTCACTCTCCCTGACTCATGCTCACCCCAGAATGTTTAAAGATGAAAATCTTCTCTTTATACACAGAAAATTTATGAGCAAACTTCAAGGTCCTCCTTCCAAGTTTTTAGCAATTAATCTTGAGGTTATATAGGAAAAGCAAATAAAAGCTATTTGTGGAGCAGCAAAAAGGGATACCCTAAAATTGGGTTTTCCAGCTGTCCCCAGGTTGTGGTGCTCTTGACCCTTTGCCCTTCATGTTCACCAATTATAAGCCGTAGGTAGTTTAAAGTGAAAGATATAGAGAATCCACAGAAAAGGGTGATAAGTATTAAAATAGTAACAAATAGAGATCACATTTGCTGTGCATATGCCAGCGTTTCAATGACCAAATCCTGCATTTTTAGGCAGTCCTAAATGTTCTACTAGTGACCTGTGTGCTGGCTTCAAATATCCTTCCGGTTTCACAGATAGGTAATCAGGGAAAGAGAGAGAGCTAACTTGCTCTAATATGATACCTACTAGTGGTGATGCTGGGATTAGAAGCCAAGTAGGAACCTAATTTATGTGATGGACTAACCAAGGCAAACCAACCTAAGACCAAAGAAAAAACACAATACTAATATGAAGCCAGTAGATGAACTAATAAATGCCCACACAAGAGAAAAACTCAATCTAATTCAAGTTGGGAATATGGGGGAGGATAGAGTTGGGAGAAAGAGGGGGACTGGTGTGCTCTCACGTAATGGGCACCATGTAAGGGTTTATAGCACACCTCCTTGGTGTGGGGCACAACTACAACAGGGACCTTACCTAACAAATACAAACTTGTAACCTATTTGTTTGTACCCTTATATTAATCTGAAATTTAAAAAAACTAAGCTAAAATAAAAAACAACCTGACACAGGGATGAACTAGTCACAGGGAAGTTTTTGATTTGATTTGCTTTGTTTTCATTCTCAGATATGTGAAGGGATTTGGGCCAACATATTTATGTAAGGGGGAAGTTTTGCTAGGTACCAAATGAATTCCACTTTAAACTGGACCAGGAGAGATATAGGGCTCATTATAGTTATAACATGTTCAATGAATTATAATTTTGTACTATATAAATTTACATACATTTATACAATGAGAATACTATACAATATACAATAGTAAGTAATATTGGTGAGATATACATAATGTATACTGCATTGATTGTTTATAATTTGTTATATATGATATTTAACATATTATACATAGCTTTAGAGCAGCTTTAAGATATAGTTTACATTCCATAAAATGTACTAAAGCATACAATTCAGTAGTGTTTAATGTAGTCACAGAGTTGTAAAACCATCTCCATTATCTAATTCTAGAACATTTTTTCCTCCTCCTCTCCCACATGACCTATAGTAGTTACTTACAGGTGGCACTTTCTTTGTTTTTAATATTAGTTTTATATTCTCTTATTTCATTTTTTCTATTTTTTTATTGAAACAAATGACAAATTTTATTACATGAGTTAATTTTTATGTCCAAGCACAAGGATAATGAAATATATTTTCCATGCAAAATATTATATACATTAAATAACATACAGTGGTAATAATGTAGTGTAGGTATCCTGGGAACATTTTTATCACCCCCAAAAGAGACC